>CAUJNA010001169.1:0-20000 GCA_963377175.1 Effrenium voratum
TCGCAATTGTAAACACTAATGGCTTCAGCCGACAAGGTGGCTTCTCTCAGCCGACCGGCATGGGCCGGTAGCTCGTTACGCGTGATGGAGGCAGGCCTGATGCGCGGTCTGAAAATATTGCTTTCCGGCAGGGTCGGAAATCAAAGCCAATAAGAAGCTGCTGCGGCAGGCTACGATCCTCAGAGCCAATCTTATCGACCAGAAACTTCAACATGGCCGGCCTCTTTGCACTTAGTGTCTCCCTGCAATGCTCGGGCGCGGCCGCACACAATCTTGCATCCTCTGCTCGCAGATCCAATGCTTTAAAGGCCCAGCGTCAAATTTTTTCCAAAGCACACACTGCAGCCGTGTCCGCACCCACCACATCTGAGAGGTCACCCGGCAACAACTGTACCAAATCCCGGAATTGCTTGCGCCACGCTGCTTGATGCACATCGGGTGTCCATGGCATGTTGAAAATCTGGAGAGCTATTTTGTCGCTTCGGGTTTCTTTTCCCTTGTGTTTGGAGCGTGTTGTAAATCGAACTACGCGTTGGCCGTTTTGCTCCTAGCCTTAACCCAAACCTGCGGTTTCATGTGAAACCCAAACGCCGCTGTGGACGCCTTGCTGTGCTTTGGAACGTGTCTCGCCCTTTGCACAGCTCTTGTGTCCGGCCTTACCTTGCCATTGGGTGTCTGTTGCGCCAGCACCACAAGGCTGGGATCAATGGGTTTTCAGCCGCCGCACCGCCCAGGGCTGTCTACATTCTGCCGAAACGCAAGTGTTTCATCATCGGCACTGCCACCACTTGGCACAGCGCGATGCCTTCGCCTTTCAACCGTGTGACAATTGTTTCAGCCTGTGGTGACGCACATGCAGCCGGCAGACGCCCTGCCCAGTGACAGCCTTGCCTTCAACGCCACCTGCTCATGTCAATAAAAATGCCGCGGTCATGGCACGGATCCAGCCCACTTTGCACCTTGTCTCAGTGCACTTGATTGGCAACCTTGCACAGCCTTGGTCATTGATCCAGAACCGCATCCCTCGGCTGCTGCCGCCTTTCAGAAGAGATGGCAGAAGACCACCCGGCCTTCAGCCCGCACCGGTTGTCAGGCCCTCGGGCGCACGTCCTGCAACTGCCGCCAAAACTACATTGCCGGGAACGCCTTGCTCCAGGCTTTCAGTGGCAAATGTGCTCAGTTCCGGAGTGCGTTCCATCAAGGTCCTGGGTGGACCCTTTTTCTTGCGCCCTGCAGGCCTTGGCCTTGCAGTTTAGCCTTGCAGACACATCGGCCAAGACCGCACAGGTCAGGTTCGATCCCTGCTTAGCCCGCCAAGGCCAAGAAAACCAAGCTTGCGGCGGAGTTGGCAAACGGCAGGCTTGCGATGATGGCCATCATCGGCATGTTCTTTCAAGACGGTCTGACAGGAAGCGCCTGGGGTGACTGGGCCAACTACACCGCCTCGCCGCTGCGCGCCTTCGAGAATGAGCTTGGAGTCCAGACGCAAAGTGACTTTTGGGTATCTAGCATCTCCGCGTGATTGCGACTGTTGAGGATTGCCTTGCGGTTTGATCACTATAGCGACTGAACATGATCAGCAGTAATTCAAATATGTTGTATGTACAGTATATACATATACACACTGACTTGCACTTGCTTTTGAGTTGCTGTTGCAGGAAAGTTGATTCACTTCGTCGGGTTTTTGATATGGGAAAGACCAATTAAAGATAATATAGACTATGTACGTCAACAAATGTACATGCTGCGAGGCGTAGTGTTCAAGATGTTGCATGTTTAAGTTTGAGGGTTGCGCAAGGATAACATGAGATGACACCATGCCTAGCACACTGGAGATAGTCAAATGAAGTCATGTTATGTTTCCATTTCATATAGGCATTCATATGAGTGTTAGATTGGTTGGTGGCATGCAGGTATCCCATTGTATCGGAGCATAGGGTTTGGGTTGATTTGATACACCGACACCAGGTGGCTACTGATTTCACTTAATTCAATTCACATTTTTGGGACAGTCAAAGAAGTGATTAAGTGTTATTGATACATGCACAAACATTCAATCTTTCACAAGTTGCAAGAAGGTTTTGTGGGCAGGCTTCCTGTGGGATTCTGGAGGATCCGGCCCGGAATTTACGGGGATGCTGTGAGCACCGAGAGATGAGAAACATTGGCGCGGCAGACGTCCAGACGCGAGTGTTGAAGCAGTGTCGGGAAGGGGGGGAAAGGAGGGGAAATCTTCCCATGCTCGATGCTTGGTCAACGTTTGGTAAGACCTTACATCTTTGCGAAATAGTAGGATCCCGAAGATATGAACATTTGAACTTTGAGCATGTTTATTCTGGCAAGTATGTTTGTGATTGAACATTGAGCAAGGCAACCATGGGCTACATCACCCCTGAGATCACTGGCAAATTCCCTGGGTACCTTTCTCCTTCGGCTGGCCTGAAGTTTGCGGATGTCCCCAACGGACTTGCTGCAATTTCGAAAGTTCCCGCTGCTGGGTGGGGTCAGATCTTGGCCTACATGGCCTTCTGCGAGGTGTCCCAGGACCAGTCGGCTGGAACTCCTGCTGCGGCGGGCGACTTCGGATTCAAGGTGCTCACCGCATCCGACCCCGAGGCCAAGAAAACCAAGCTCGCGGCGGAGTTGGCAAACGGCAGGCTTGCGATGATGGCCATCATCGGCATGTTCTTTCAAGACGGTCTGACAGGAAGCGCCTGGGGTGACTGGGCCAACTACACCGCCTCGCCGCTGCGCGCCTTCGAGAATGAGCTTGGGGTCCAGGCGCAAAGTGACTTTTGGGTATCTAGCATCTCCGCGTGATTGCGACTGTTGAGGATCTACTTTCAATGGTTGCCTTGCAGTTTGATCACTATAGCGACTGAACATGATCAGCAGTAATTCAAATATGTTGTATGTACAGTATATACATACACACTGACTTGCACTTGCTTTTGAGTTGCTGTTGCAGGAAAGTTGATTCACTTCGGGTTTTTGATATGGGAAAGACCAATTAAAGATGATATAGACTATGTACGTCAACAAATGTACATGCTGCGAGGCGTAGTGTTCAAGATGTTGCATGTTTAAGTTTGAGGGTTGCGCAAGGATAACATGAGATGACACCATGCCTAGCACACTGGAGATAGTCAAATGAAGTCATGTTATGTTTCCATTTCATATAGGCATTCATATGAGTGTTAGATTGGTTGGTGGCATGCAGGTATCCCATTGTATCGCAGCATGGGTTGATACACAGACACCAAGGTGGCATGACTTTCACCTTAATTCAATCACATTTTGCGGACAGTCAAAGAAGTGTATTGATACATGCACAAACTTCAATCTTTCACAGTGCAAGAGTTTTGTGGCAGGCTCCTGTGGGATTCTGGGATCCCGCCGGTTTTACGGCGGATGGCAGCACCGAGAACTTTGCGCGCAGACGCCAGACGGAGTTGAAGCACGGCCGAATCTCCATGCTCGATGCTTGGTCAACGTTTGGTAAGACCTTACATCTTTGCGAAATAGTAGGATCCCGAAGATATGAACATTTGAACTTTGAGCATGTTTATTCTGGCAAGTATGTTTGTGATTGAACATTGAGCAAGGCAACCATGGGCTACATCACCCCTGAGATCACCGGCAAATTCCCTGGGTAGGTGCTCGTGGTGGTAGGCCTCCACGTGGCCGAGCACTGGATGGGGCTCAGACTTATGGCAGTTGTTGTTGTTGTTGTTGTTGTTGTTGTTGTTGCTGGGTCCTTCTTCTTTTTCTTTTTTTTATCACGGCATGTGACATGACATGGGTCGGGTTCTGGTCACGCGATGACCCTTTAGACACGCGCACATGCCACACCCAGGCCGACGGATTTAGCCAAGCCTCAACCAACCTCATACTCCGCTAAGATCGGCGGAGCGTTGCCGCGTCGATTGAGCTTTCGAGACGGCCTTGCTGACTTTGGGGCAACGAGGATCCACCGACCACGGCGACCCACGCTGGGTTTTTTCATTTCGTCGAGTGCGTATCTGGCGCTCAAGATCGGTGCTGAAGGGTGTTGGGAACACCGGCCCCTAGGGCTGTTGTGTTGCCGCCCTGATGCACAGGGCTCGTCGTTCCGGACAGCTGTAAGGGCGGGCTGTCGGGAGAACAAGCGCACATAGGGCCTGTTTGTTCCGGGTACATCCTGCAACATCGCAGGCACGCCCCTGTGACTCCATCAGCCATATCAATCACGCACGGTCCGCATGCGTATTTGGCTCAACGGTAGACGCCGACAACCGGGACCATGACAGGCAGGAAGAGGAAACTACTGGCGCGTCGAAGAAGGAACCGCAAGCTGGCAATCTTCTTAAGATACCGACGACAGCGATCCAACGGACGAGGGATCGGACCACGGAAGAGACACACCTGGAAAGTAGGCGCATGGAACGTACGTCGATGGGGCGCAACCAACACTCCGTACGATCCTTTCACCAAAACAGCAGCGTTGTTTCAGGTAGTGAACGCACGCAAGTGGGACGCAGTACTGCTCACCGACGTGACATTCCACCGTGACGGAACACACGACTTGTGGGTAGATGGCCACAAGTGGAAACTGGTCGTGGAGGGCAAGGTGGCCATAGCCATGGGCGAGGCCATGGGCCAGAGATGGGAAGCCGGCGGGGCACGCAGCTTTAAGAGCCGACCTGGTCAGGGCCGGGTCTTGGGACTGCACTTCCCCAGGCAGGGCCGCAGGAAGGGCCTCATGCTGATAGTGTGCTACGCACCTATTTCATCGGCGCGACGAACGGACCGACAGGAGTTTTTGCGGCAGGTGACTGAGGTGAAAGCCCGTACGCCAGGAGGGGACTGGCTGATAGTTGGAGGGGACTTCAACGCGGAGATCGGTGCAAACCAAGCTCAACACTACCCGACGGTGATGGGACAGTTCGGCAGCGGGTCAACCAGCAGAACAGGACCAGAGCTACTGGAATGGTGCCAACAGGAAGGGCTGGTAATCATCGACAGTCGCTTTCAGCAACCACTAGCCAAAAAGTACACCTGGTGGCACCCGAGCAACGGGACGGGTCATGTGCTGGATCATTTCCTTATGCCAGGTAGCCAAGTCAAGTACAGGGTAGGCGAGGTAACGCAGGAGAGCCGCTTCGGCGACCGCGCAGAGTAGGAAATGGAGGGGGTGAGGACCACTGGGATGACTACACGGACCACCTTCCCATAGAGCTCACATGGCACTACTGGCACCGGTGGCAACCACGCAGGGAAGCGCCGCAATCAGTCAACAAACCCAATGTACAGATCTTAGCGAAACCGGGTCGCGAGGCTCGCGAAGCCAAGCGTAAGTGGCACGAGACCTTGGACGCAGCGATAATACGCGAGGAAGGAGACCGACGACAGTTGGCTTGGGAGAAGCTGGTGGAGATCTGCCTACAGACCAGCATGGAAATCTTGGGGCCTGTCCCTCCTACCAGGAAAAGGCCGCATCTAGTCGGTCACACGGAGGAGAACCGACAACTGGATAGGGACGTTGCAGACGCAATGGCCAGGCTGCGACAGTTTCGAAGAGATGACGAGCTCAGGGATCCCCAACGACAGCAAGACTACGCACAGGCGCTGCGCGACAGCAGGGAAGCTTCGAAGCGCAGGAAGCTAACGCGACGAAGATGGAAATGGGAATGGATCGACGGACTTACGGATGAACTCACCACAGCGGCTGGCCAAGGCGATACCAGAAGGGTCTATGCCGTTCATCGCGAACTAGGCCTTCGAGACGAACGACTCCGCACACAGGTCGCCCAGGCAACGGTAGCGCAGCCGGAAGCCGAGCGCGAGGCTTGGAAAGAACACTTTCGGCAACTGCAAGAGGGCAGAGAGTGGGCAGTGGACCACGTGTGGGCGAACGTGAAGCCCGAGGCGGCGGCGCCGTACCGATGGATGGGGGAGCCGCCCACAGATGAGGAAATCGAGGCCTGCGGACAGCGGATGAAGAACGCCAAGGCTGCAGGAGCCGACGGGTTCGTGGCGGAATTCTACAAGTTGGGCAGCCCGGCATTGCGGCGCCAGGTACACGGCCTAGTACGAGCAGCGTGGGCCGAGGCGTGTAGCGCCCTGGATGGCGAGGAGGGGGCCGGATGGCCGGAAGTCTGGAACCGTGGCATTGTGGTGCCCCTATGGAAGAAAAAAGGTGATCGGAGCAACAAGAACACGTGGAGAGGCATCTGTCTCCTTAGCGTTGGTAGCAAACTGCTGGCCAGAGTGGTGGCGCAACGGACGCAGCTGTGGAGCGACGGATGGTTGTCAGAGGAACAGGCCGGCTTTCGCAAGGGACGAGGAGTGGATGACGTACTACAGGTGACCCGGAGAATCACGGAAGAAGCCGCCACTACGAAACCATCGGATGACGTCATTTTGATCCGGCTCTTCGATATTTGGAAGGTACTCAGCATCGGAGCGCCGGACAACTTCATCAAAGTGTGCAAGGCCCTTCACGAAGCGACCCGCTATCAGGTTCGCATCCATGGCGGGGAGTCGCAGGAATACGAGGCGGACAAAGGGCTGCGCGAGGGCTGCCCATCCTCGCCGCCCCTGTTTAACGCGTATCATCAGGCGGTGTTGGAAGACTTCAGAATCAGACGAGCGCAGTCAGCAGACCAGGCCAATCAACATCCGGGCCTACCATGGATAGTTAAAGCAGACGGGAGGGTGCATCATGGCGTGCACAGTCGAGAACACCTATTTCGGAAAAGCAAGGAAGTAGTGTTGGGCGACATAGGCTTTGCTGACGACACATGTCTCATAGGTGAGGCAGAGGAGATGGCTCGCGCCGAGGTTCTGCTCGAGACCACCATGAGGGACTGGAGAGAGAAAGTACACCCGGGCAAGACCGAAGGATTGCGGATTGCGTCGACGCCACGGGCACCTTTTGACGTGCGACACAAAGGCGAGATGGAAACAGTGAGGCATGTGGGAGGAATGCTGCAAGACACAGCCAGCCGATACCAAGGCAAAGAAGGCCCAGGCATACTTGAAAATAGCAAAAACGGCCAAGGCGTGGCATTTTGGACATCAGCGCGGGCGAGCTCAGATGCCGCATAGCATCCGGGTCAAGATCATGAAGGCGGTCATCATGCCGACGCTCACATGTTTCGGCCGATCACGGGCGTGGAATCAGAACCAGGTCAAGCAGATGCAAAGGATCATCAACTGGGCGGTCCAACGTTGTCTGTTGGTACGTCACCGCTGGAAACGGGACAATCACGTCAACAACGCAATGCTCAACGAGCTGGTGCAGTGGGAGCCCTTCGAGACGACCATTGCCAGGCAGAGCCTGATATGGTTGGGACATGTGGCGAGAATGAACATTCGCAGATTGCCCAAGCAAGCCCTTTTCGGCTTCTGGCAAGGGCGCACAGCCAGACCAAACGCACCACGGGGACAGGCGCAGTGGCTACGCTACTTACTGGCGCAGATTCAGCAGTCGGAGTTGGACTGGTACAGAGTAGCGCAGAATCGAGACGAGTGGCGACAGGCGATACTTACGGAGTTTCCTCTCCCCAAGATAGATCATCGCCAGGAGATCCTGCTCAACCGGTGGTCGCCGAGCACGAACCAGTTCCCCGACTACGCGGGGCGCTTTGCCCGACAGAAACGCCACCGTAGCAGACACCTAGAAAAGCGAGCAGACACGGGCCAGTTTCACTGCCCGGTATGCGGGCAACCCTTTCCAAAGGCCAACACGCTGGTAGCACACTATGCTGCGCAACACGCCGTGTCCAATCCGGAGGTTATCACAGTTGCAACATACACATGCAGTGAGTGCAATCAGGTATGGCGCAGAGAGATAGACAGGCGCCAACACATTTGTCCAGTTCGACCAAGGCCAAAGCGGGCTCCGAAAGCGCAGCCCGCCCGACCATGCAGGCTATGTCACGCCCCGATCTGTGCGGCGAATCTGGAGCGCCATGAAGCCGGTTGTAGAGGGCCGGGCGCCGCCAACAGGACGTGCGCTAACCCGCGTTGCAATGCCATATTGGGGTCAGTGCAGGCGAGAAAAAATCATGAAGCGCGATGTCAGCTTTGACAAAGAAAGGAGGGCATGTTTCACGCATGATGTGTTCTTGTCGGTCGTTGCACGCACTCGCACACGCACACCACGCCCCCGGTTGTCGCGCTAGGCACGTCCTAAGCGTCCTTCGGGCAGTGCCGTCGGGTCACGAATCCGGCGGCGCGGACAACCGGGGGAGGGGAGGTCGGGACCAGGTCACGAACCGTGGGACCGACCGAACCATCTTTCGCATCGAGTTCTCGGCTCACAGCTGGTCTCACCCCAGGGTTGAAATAATCAGGCCATGACCTCGGAGCGTAAGAAAGCCGTCCAGGATATGCAGCGGAAGCTGGAGGTGCAAGAGCAAGAAATCGGCTACCTGCGTTCCCGAGTGGATCGGATCGAAAAAAGTACACAACTAGTGGTTGAGCGGTCTGAGGAGGTGGAAGAGTTATACAAACACGCGGAGGCCTCTCGCGAGTTCAAGACCTTGGCGCAGGACGGAGCGAACGGAGTTCTTCGCGAGCTGTCGCGGTTGACGGGACTTCCCTGGCCGCTGCCGGCGAGCACGCCATCCCAGTGGCAGGATATGAGTGATGAGACTCGCAAGCAAGATCTCCGCGCCGTGCAGGAGTGGTGGACTTGGTCTACAGCTCTCCTCTCAGGAACCAGGTTTGTGATGCCTAACAAGGCACGAAGCACACGTGTGGAAGCAACAGGACAGTATGAGCGGGCGGCGGGGCACTTCGTGTTCCGGATCGAATTCGGCGAGGGAAGCTTCCGGGTGCAGAGCGGGTTGCAAACACTGGGCAAAACCTTCGCTGAGGCAAGCCGGGCGGCCAGGGCAGCGAATCCGGAAGCCAATCCACCGATCAACCCGATCAACGTATTTGTCAACCGGACGCCAGAGGAGCTCAGGAAGAAGCGAGCCCGTGACGGGAAGAATGGTGACGGGAAAGGTAAGGGTTCCAAGGGAAAGGGCTCAGCGAAAGGCAAAGGCGGCCGCGGCCGCCAGCGCCAATAGATTTGGTGTCGAACGTGTTTCACCCTGATGGCAGTGTCGCTGTTGCGGTTCTAATAAACGAGTGTTTGTTAGTGCTGGGTATTTCCACCTCTTTTCTGCTTTACGGACTGCGGTGCTGTCGTCCCTTTTGCTCTAATTCAAAGTAGACCTCCTTCCAAGTTCATGTCGAGCTGATGGAAGGCGGGCTGCAGTTTTCCTTGAGCCTCGGATGCATTTACCTGCTCTGCGGGTAGGGCAGCCAAACCAAACGCCTGACCAACGAACGAACGAACAAATTCCCTGGGTACCTTTCTCCTTCGGCTGGCCTGAAGTTTGCGGATGTCCCCAACGGACTTGCTGCAATTTCGAAAGTTCCCGCTGCTGGGTGGGGTCAGATCTTGGCCTACATGGCCTTCTGCGAGGTGTCTCAGGACCAGTCGGCTGGAACTCCTGCTGCGGCGGGCGACTTCGGATTCAAGGTGCTCACCGCATCCGACCCCGAGGCCAAGAAAACCAAGCTCGCGGCGGAGTTGGCAAACGGCAGGCTTGCGATGATGGCCATCATCGGCATGTTCTTCCAGGCGCTGTGGCTGATGTCTGTGATGTTATTTCTTTGTGTTTGCTTCCAAGAGCGTTTAAAGGGGAAGGCAACTGAAAGCGAGTGCAATGTGAGTTGTTTCGAGCGACATGTTTGTACATGTCTAGGCTGTTGCGTGTGTGCATTGCTTGTTTGGAAGACGTTGGTGTTGCAGGATGGCCTCACGGGCAGCGCCTGGGGAGACTGGGCCAACTACACCGCCTCGCCTCTGCGCTAGAGGCGGGTTGGAAGTGTGCAAGCGAATGTTCACATCAGTCGGAGCAAGCTCCAAGCGCAATGGGACCGGCTTTGATGCAACTGCAGATGTTCACTTCTCACAGGGCCCCTTTCGAGAGCGCCATGTGACAGAGGCAGGTGAGTTGCATGGGGCCTCCTCTTTGCCTTTTTGGCGCGGTTGGGCAAGTGGGAGTGCACTTTGGTTCTGCAGTTTGGAGCCTACGGAGATTCGCGTTCTGAGTAACATCTAGTCCAGGAAGGGTTTCATGCGCGACATGCAAATGCTGGGCAGGTCCAAGGTCCTCGCTGGCACGACGGATGCGAGCGGCCAAAAATATCCGGTGCTTGGCGAGTTGGCGAGTGCGGGTTAGGCGACGAAGTTATCCTGATCGGTTTTCAATTTGTTTTCATATTGGGGAAGCCCCCTTTCATGATTTCTATCAGGAAACCGGCTCGCAGCTCATGGGCAAATGTGGGTGTACTGGCTATGGCACTGGAAGCTTTGAGTGTCATTGTTTGCTGCCACATGGGTGTTTCCAAACAAATGGGAAGCCCGCCTTTTTATGGTCTCAAAGGGACGCCAAAATACAGCAACCACTTCGATCCCGACAAGAACGTGTGGAACATTGAGTAAGTCCCTAAGACAAAGCCGGGATCAAGAAGCGGTGTGTGCCGAGTTCAAGAGACTTCGGAACAGTGACGGCACGTGTGCAGTGGCCAAACGGCTTGATATTGCGGTTGGACTAAGTCTTGGGCCTCATATGGTCATGAACTCTGGATCTCAAACGACCTGGGCGAAGGGAACCATGAGATCTCGGCATGTCCTCGTTTGGTTTCCTCAGGTTATGTGCGGTGAGCTCCCTAAGTGTGACATGCATGATGCAGAGGTTGTCTTTCGTCTCGATGGCGAACCTCTCATGGCTTCTCTGTATCTTTGCTTTCAGCAAAAACATGTGTATCACCTCAACCTTCGTGCTTGCCGGCGAATGACCAGCACTATTGTGTTCTTGTGTACCTCAGCTTTTCTACTTTTGAAGCGGTTGCTTGGGGGAGTTTGCATAGGCAGTGAACGCGGCGAGGATTCCTCCTTGGTTCCGATGAGCTTATGGCTTGCTTGGCTGTGACAGCAGCCAGCAGAAGTGATGCAAGAGGCAAACCTTGACAGGATTGACGCTGTTCTGAAGTAGTCGGTTGTATCCGGAGCGTGGCTTGTCTACCTGATTGTTATGACTCATATTTGCACCGGAACAAGTGCAAATGTCCATGCGTGGCGGAGCTGCATGAGTCTGGGATCAAGGGCGATGTGCACACGCAAGTCAGCATATCAAGTCATCTCATGGCCGACAAACCGCACGCCTGAATCAGAAGGCGGCGGCATTTTTTCCGAATCAACCCGGAGTTCCGCCCATCCCCGAAGCCATGTCCGGCCGAGGCGGGGCAGGGGGGGGGGGAAGGAAATGCATCTCTTTCCGGGCGGCTCCACGTTGGCCTCTTCAAGAGACACAGGATCACAGTTTTCATTGAACCTGTCATCCAAATAGGGTCTTCGGATGCACCGACGAGTTATGGCATTGGGCCATTTGCCCCACAGAGCTCGTGGTTCTTCGTTTGGTTTGGCGAAAGAAGTTTGTGATCGGTTTTAAGGAGGATCCGCAAATGCCACGAGCACATCACAAATTGGTCAGGCATCAGCTTCCACAGTCTGACAGTCCGCTGGCCAATGTCTGTGAGACGTTTGGGGACTCGAGCAAGATTGCAAGTGATAGGGAATCAACCACTTTGGTATCCCAGATTTCAGGTTATTGTCGAACATCGTCCAATTCTCCCAGATTGAAGGCTGCGGATAAGATCTGAGCGGGCTACAGACATGGCCCTCGCCAAGTTTGGGTGTGATTCTCCTTTTTGAGGTTACCCACTTTTGGGGTAGTTTTAGGAACCCAGAAGGAAGCCAACCATTTTCGGTGATTCCGGTATCTACCTTGTTTGAGACAAGCCAACTCTGACATAGGGCGTTCAGCATCGCCGATCCCCAAACCGGGCAAATCGCAGACAGCAGTCTTCTTTCTTTGTCAGGATTCCAAGGATCCTCTTTTTGTAGTGGTTTCGCTTGTAGTTGTGGGTTTCCCAATAAGGATTGCGGCTTAGGCGAATCGGGATCTCCCCCATTTTGCACCAGGACAGACCTACATTGGCGACCGGGAGCAGCGCGTCACCGTGCCGCTCCCGCCGGTTGCTGAGAAAATGTTTTTTGTTGGCGCAGGAAGGGAAGCATGCAAGAATGCCGGGCCTCATCCGGGCGAGTCCTGCTTCGTTTTTTTTTTTTTTTTTTCTTTTCCCCCCCCTTTTTTCTCCTTTTTTATTTTTAGAGGAAGACCATCCTAGAGAGGTTGCTGGATGTTTTTCCGCGCTTCTTTTTGTAGAGCTTTTTGTGTGGATCTTAATCTCGATTTCTAAGTGATGCCGATGCCACCCGCTTCTGAAGAGACTTGCCATCCATGTCTGGATGTTGAAATGGGTGTGTCGTTTGTTTCAGGGTACCCGTTTTTGGGGTGGTTTTAACGTAAAACCAAACGGACAACTACCATGTTGGGGGTCCCCCAAGAAAGATGCACCTAAATATGTTGGACAGTTGGACCGATTCAAAAGGCAGCCACCTCCTTCAAAAGCGCGCGCCAGAACGCGAGCGAGGGTGCGAGCGAACCAGCCAGCAAGCAAGCAAGCACGCAAGCATGTGAGCAAGCTAGACACGTTTGGAGTGTTTCCTTTTGGCCCCTCTATCATTTCGAATACAATTTGGTTAATCTTTGGTTTTGCCAAGGGTGGCTTTCGGATCGAGGGGCATCATACATTTTGAGGCACGGGCACTTTGGTGTTCAAGGCACTAGGCTTACCCGTGACAACACGGCACCCCCTCTGTTGTGTTGAAGGGGTGCGCAAGCAAGGCTTCTGGTCAGTCGGTACCCTCCTTGGTCCAAAGCTTCTTGGGTTCTCAGCCACTTGAGTTAGCTGCGCTTAACGGAACTGGTGATACACACCCACCCACCCGCCCGCCCGCCCGCCCGCCCATACCGCCGCCGCCGCCCGCCCCCCCATACCACCCACCCGCCCGCCGCCGCCCGCCCGCCCGCCCGCCCGCCCGCCCGCCACCTGTGCCCCACCCACCGCCCTTACCTGCCCCCACCACCCACCACCAACCACCACCCACCACCACCCACCACCACCCACCACCAACCACCACCACCGCCCACCAACCACCACCACCCACCACCAACCACCACCACCCACCACCCACCACCACCCACCACCACCCACCACCCACCACCACCACCACCACCCACCACCACCCACCACCACCCACCACCACCCACCACCACCCACCACCACCCACCACCAACCACCACCCACCACCAACCACTACCCACCACCACCCACCACCACCACCCACCACCGCCCACCACCACCCACCACCCACCACCACCCACCACCAACCACCACCCACCACCACCACCACCCACCACCACCCACCACCACCACCCACCACCACCCACCACCACACCACCCACACCACCCACCACCACCCCACCACCACCCACCACCACCCACCACCACCACCACCCACCACCACCCACCACCACCCACCACCACCCACCCACCACCCACCACCACCACCACCCACCCACCCACCACCACCCACCCACCCACCCACCCACCCACCACCCACCCCCCACCCACCCCACCCACCCACCCACCCACCCACCCCCACCACCCACCCCACCCACCCACCCCCACCCACCCACCCACCCACCCACCACCCACTACTTGGTCTTCTGATTGATTCACTGAGGCGCACCATTCAGGAGCTGAAGGGCCATGCCCACAAGCACTTCGGTGCGAAGCACACCTCCAGCAACCCCCTGCGCATGTGAGCCATCCGGATCCGGTCGGATCGATCCGGTCGGATCGGCCGGGCGTTGAAGCTAGTTCAGTTGGGGGTCTCTTTGGTGACTGTCTCTTTCAAGGGAAACCACCAGTTCCCAGATGTGCGCATATGCAAGCGCTTCAAGGCACTCCAAAATCCTGCTGTGCAGCATTCACGGGAGTTCATCAGTATTCCTGCCCCCACAATGACCATGGTAACTTGTCCCATGTGGGAAATATCATGTTTATGTGGTTTTCCTCAATGGTCATCCCATGTAAAGGACCTTTTGATCAACCCCAACATTCAAATTCTCCCCAACACAGGTGTCACAAAAAACCGCTCTGTTTGCATGCTCAAAAACGACTTGAGATTGCTGTCAAAGAATCCCAGGCGATGCCGAGTTTCGCGGCTTGGAACAAGAACCCTGAGCATCGCGGTTTCTGGGGGCCCATGCGGTATTCGGTCGCCGCTTCTACCCTGTGGATCAAAGCATGAACCATTTTGCGCGGCTTGTAACGCTCGTCTCCCTGCATAGGCGTGTGGAATGTGCGCGCTACTGAGCCATCCTGTCTCGCAGGTACCATCATGGCAAGGTGATGATCCATCATCCAAATCACATGACCAATGTGAAGGCCGCCGGTTGCGTCCCTCTGTGCAGATCTTTAGGGCCAGTGGTTGGTTCGCAAGTTTCGGTCTGATCTGCTTTTGGAGTGGTTTTAAAGAAGCTTGGTTCACACATTGTAAGTAAAATGCTTTGCAGAATGCTGAGTGCCAACTACAAATGCGAGTGCTGAGTTCAAAGGAGGGTCCTTCACAATTGTTGAGACACTTCCCCCTTTGGCACTTCTAGCTTGAGTCGCACCCTCTCTGGCTTGAGGGGGTGGCCAGACACTCGTCTTCCCTGGATCATTCGATCCTGTTTCCGGTCTAAAGGTTTGTGAAGAGGGGGCGCGTGCGCGGTGCGCGGACGAACGTTGCGTTGCCAGGATGAAGATGTTGTGGTTGTCACCTTGGGCGAGGATGACCAGGCCGTGCGGGCTGCCGGGGGGGGGGGGGGGTTGGGGATGGGGGATGGGGGATGGGGGATGGGATGGGGGATGGGATGGGGGATGGGGGATGGGGGATGGGGGATGGGGGATTGGTTCTAGGATTGGGATCATCAGGTGTTCTAGAACAAATTGCCACAATTGCAATTGAGCTCATCTTGACATCTGTTTTGTTTCTCGTTTTCTTTGAACCTTGCGCTTTGCTCTTTGTTATGCTCCTGCATCTTTTCGCATTTGTTCATATACTACCACCACCCAGGGCGGTAGGCAACACTCTCCGGCGGCCTTGTTTGCTCTTGACCAATTCCGCGCAGTAAGATTGACTTTTGTTTTTTGCTCTTCAGAATCACATTTGGGAATCCACCGGTAATGTTGGAAGCATCACAGTCACGGGCCCTTTCGAACAAGAGCGCGACTTGACACGTACTTTGGGTTGGTCCCCGAAAGACCATGTGACCGTTTTTTTTCTCCCATGTTAGGGGAGCCCTTCTTCCAAGCCCAGGCCGCGGGCCTGTGTTTTGACCTCCATTTTCGATGCCTGTTGGAGTCTGGGCGGCCCCGAACACAGGGCTTCCACTCCCCCCCTTTCCCTTCCCGGTGCCACGCTTTCGCGCAGGGGCCGCCGCCGGTGTCCACGCACCAAGCGCACTTCGTGCCGCACCCCCTGCAGGCGTTTAGGGGATCCAGGGATCCAGGGCGTGGTTTCCATTTGGAATGCATTTGAAATCCTGTGGGGGGGGGGCAAGGAGACCGCAATGCTCAGATGCAGGCAGTTTTCTTCCAAGCCGCGAAGCTCCGCATGGCCCAAGGATCTTTGCCAATGTCAAGCCTCTTTTCGGCCAAACGGAGCGGTGTTAGCTTCTAACACCTGTGTGTGGGGCGGGAATGGGGGGTGGGGGGGCGGGAGGTTTGTCAACCGCGCCAAAGAATATTGGGGCCCGTGATAGATGGGATGACCCATCAGGGGAACCACCCTAAAAAGATACACATTTTACCACATGGAACAAGTCACTCATGGTCATTTGGAATTCCAAGTGCTTATGAGGATATTTTTTCAGTGGGTTTCGGTTTGTTGGTTTTCTGTCTTAATGATTTTGTTGACTTTTCTTTGGTTTTTCGGTTGGGTTTGCTTTCCATTTGCTTTGATGATGAGGTTTTCAATTTGGTTTTCTTGTTTGTGGTGCTGCGACATTTTTTACCTCTTTGGCCTTCACACAGAATTGACCCTAGAGAAGAGTCAAGTGCTAGGGTCCCCGGGTAAACTTCGCCCAAGTTGTTGGTGGCTACTCTTTGAGAGCCAAGTGGCTCGGTTTGGCGCGCTTTTTGAACGGAGAGTTAGTGCAGTTTTCGATTGGATTTGAGTCAATGCAGGAGGGATTCATAAAGGGACTGCGCCCAAATGCTTGGATTCGTCCGTCGGCTCCGCAGGCGAAAAAGCCTCCAGCGGGGACTGATGGACCCAGAGAGAATGTGCCGCAGGGGACTTCAGTTTGACCCAGGATTTCTAGGGGTTGATTCCCCATTCACAAGCCAGGGATTTTGAAATGACAGGCCTTGTCTCCGGATTGGTCATGTGTCAATTGGCCAGTGCCGAATAGCTGCCCTGCGTGAGGCGACTGTGCAAAGGTATTGGGGCGCTGGGGACGCCTTTTGAGTATTGACATGTTTACCTCAGATTCATGCACCAGTTTGTTGATGGGGGGGAGGAGTGTGGACCACGGAAGAAGCCATAAATCGGTTGCATGTGAACCTTTTCGAGGTTCGACGGGAAGTCCAGCTACAACGTGGACTATATCCCCCACCCGCTGCAGGCCGAATTCCGCGTTTTCTTCTTTTGGTGAAGTTTGTGTTTGTTCTCAGCTTCCCAAATCAGGGGTTTGGAGTTTGGATGCGGACCTTCCCCCCCCCCCCCCGCTTTCGTTTGAAGCCGAGACACGGCTTTTGAGCGAGAGAATCCGAGTCAAGGCTTCTGGTTCGCCCTGGTCCCAGCTTTTTGTTTTTCCCCTTTGATCCACAGGCCAAGTTTTTTGTAGCTAAGGACCTGGTTTTGGGGCAACCATAACCATTCAGATTTGGGGTCATTGGTGCAACCATTCAGATCAGCGCAATGCTGGGTTGCGGCCCGCAAAAGTGGGCGCTGAGAATCGCTCCCGTTGGCCTTTGTGGTAAAGGACCCCCTCTTCTCTTGATTCCCCCATTTCGATTCCCGCACATTTTCCTGGACTAAGCACCACGCACAAGTTTCCATCGCAGGGCCGAGACTCTGCGAAGCCGCCCCGGGACGGCTGGGAGCCCGGGAAGCAGGGGTGCCCAGATTGGGAACCTCATCGAAGGGGGGGGGGGTTGGCTTTGGTGCTTCTGGGGTCCGAAAAAGGGGGGGTTGGCAGCGCCGGGGGTTTTCTTGCAGCGGGTGGTTTTGTTTTGTTGTTTTCCCGAAAGCATGGCGAAGGGTTCTTCCGCTGGGTTCACTTGAGTTGTCATTCTCATTGCAAGGAGTCATTGCAAGGAGTCATTGCAAGGAGTCATTGCAAGGAGTCATTGCAAGGAGTCATTGCAAGGAGTCATTGCAAGGAGTCATTGCAAGGAGTCATTGCAAGGAGTCATTGCAAGGAGTCATTGCAAGGAGTCAAGGAGTCATTGCAAGGAGTCATTGCAAGGAGTCATTGCAAGGAGTCATTGCAAGGAGTCATTGCAAGGAGTCATTGCAAGGAGTCATTGCAAGGAGTCATTGCAAGGAGTCATTGCAAGGAGTCATTGCAAGGAGTCATTGCAAGGAGTCATTGCAAGGAGTCATTGCAAGGAGTCATTGCAAGGAGTCATTGCAAGGAGTCATTGCAAGGAGTCATTGCAAGGAGTCATTGCAAGGAGTCATTGCAAGGAGTGCAAGGAGTCATTGCAAGGAGTCATTGCGAGCTGCGCAGAGTGCAAGTTGCGCAAGGAGTCAAGGTTTCAAGTGCAAGTGTGCAAGTTGCAAGCGCATGGAGTCAAGTGCAAGTTGCAAGTGCATGGAGTCAAGTGCAAGTTGCAAGTGCAAGGAGTCAAGTGCAAGTTGCAAGTGCAAGGAGTCAAGTGCAATTGACTTGCGAGGAGTTAAAATCTCTTCTTAGGGCGGCGGGGTAGTGCCGACGACACTACACGAAAATCGACCCTCTGCGGGGATCGGCCTGGTCGAGGTGCAAAAACCCATGGTTTTTTGCGATTTCTGCGGTGCTCGCGCGACCCTCTGCGGGGATCGGCGTGGTTGAGGTGCAAAAACCTATGGTTTTTTGCGATTTCTGCGGTGCTCGCGCGACCCTCTGCGGGGATCGGCGTGGTCGAGGTGCAAAAAACCCATGTTTTTTTTTGCGATTTCTGCGGTGCTCGCGCGACCCTCTGCGGGGATCGGCGTGGTCGAGGTGCAAAAACCCATGGTTTTTTTGCGATTTCTGCGGTGCTCGCACGACCCTCTGCGGGGATCGGCGTGGTCGAGGTGCAAAAACCCATGGTTTTTGCGCAGGGCTCCTTAAAAGATACATTTTGCCCATTTGAAACATGGCTTTTTCCACCAAAATAAAGCGACACCGCCGTTTACAAGGCAATGTTCAGGTGTATAATGTAAGGATCCCTGTTGCGATTTCTGCGGTGCTCGCGCGACCCTCTGCGGGGATCGGTGTGGTCGAGGTGCAAAAACCCATGGTTTTTTTTTGCGATTTCTGCGGTGCCCGCGCAACCCTCTGCGGGGATCGGCGTGGTCGAGGCGCAAAAACCCATGGTTTTTTTGCGACTTTTTGTTGTTCGAACTGGTCCTCGGGAGTTGTCTCGTGGTTCGAGCGCCTGCTCCCGGAACCGGCGGGTCGCGGGTTCGATTCCTCCCTGGTCCGCGGGCGGCGTCGCAAGATGCAACTTGCATTTTAAAGCAACTTGCGCAGAGCAACTTGCGCAGAGCAAGTTGCACAGAGCAACTTGCGCAGACCAACTTGCACCAACCAGTTTGCGCAGAGCGCCTTGCCTAGAGCAACTTGCGCAGAGCAACTTACGCAGAGCAACTTGCACAGAGCAACTTGCACAGAGCAGCTTGCGCGCAGCAACTTGCAGGGAGCGCAATTTGCACAGAGCAACTTGCAGGGAGCCACTTGCAGGGACCAACTTGCCGGAGCAACTTGCGCGGAGCAACTTGCGCAGAGCAACTTGCGCAGTGCAACTTGCGTGGAGCAACTTGCGCAGACCACCTTGCCTGGCATCCCCTCCATGTGGCTGTGGTTGTCAAAACCCATTGGTAGGTGAATTCACCACCCATTTTAGTCTATTTTGGTAGGTGCACCACCCATTTTAGTACCTATTCTAGTGGTTGGATTGGTTGATGCTCACTCGGGGTATGTGGATTTTGACCCGTGGCGTAAGTTTGGATCCTCTACTTTTCGCCACTGACTTCTTGGACTCGAGGAACGGCCGGACTGGCAAGAGCACCTATGCTGCCGAGTTCCCATGGTCCCTGGCTCAGAGCTTGCAAACCTTTGGGCCTTTGGGCGCTTGGCTATGGCCCAGAAAAAGCAAGGCCATGCGTATGGGGGGATGTTAGAAAGGGAGTGGTGTGCTTTCGGTTTCTCTTACCTACAAGGTACTCTCATGTCCCAGTGGCTTTGGCTAGCCTGAGGCACACGGCCAAGCCGCCGGAGAAGGGTAACAAGCAGGCCGGACGGATGGGTTTAAGCCGAATTCGCTCGTTTTTTTTTTTCAATTCGCCCTTCAGTGCAACACTTCAACACCCTTGGTATTTGGTGTGGCTTTGGCTCCGTTCCTTTTTGGTGGCTGCAAAGAAGTATATTTGCGAGCAGCCAGGCGTTGGGACGGAAATCGGTGGGGAACGCAGGACGGGTGGGAGTTTACATGGGGTGCGTGTATGTGCAAAGAAAGGGATAGTCGCGGGGAACTGCTTTCTGGCAAGGTGGGGCCACGTTTCAAGTTTTGGTCTTGCCATCGGGAAGGGCCAGTGGCCTTCTAGAGAAGCATAGCCTTTCTAAGAACCCCACGGTTTGTTTTCTTTTAGGACATCTCCTGTCATTCTCCTTTCTCCTTTGTGGGACCTCTCTCTCAGACACCCAATAGCTGTTGCCGCTTTTGGGGCCTGATCCCCCCCTAACAAGAAAACGTCGCGCACTTAGTTGCGCTGAGCGAGTCGCAAAGACAAGGACCTCGCTCTC
>CAUJNA010001169.1:25000-50000 GCA_963377175.1 Effrenium voratum
TGCGGCCGCCTTCTTTATTAATTCTGTACATGGTTCTGGGTCAACCAGTTTTATACCAGGTTTTGATTATGACTCATGTGGCTTGACACAATTCCCTTCGATGCTTGGTTTTTCCCCTGGCTTTCCTTTCAAACAGCCCCGAGCTGTGGGCTACAGTCGCCCATGCGACCCCATAGACCCTGTGGGTCGGGCGTTCCCTCCAGAGATTTGGATCGAACCGGGTCGGATCCAAATCCACGGGGGCGTCAACGAAGTGCAGAGGTGAAGTCCTAGTGCTCGTTTGAGATCACTTTGGACCATCGGAGGATTTTTTTCCCCATGGATCATGTGCCTACAAAGCGAAGCGTCAGGTAGGGCTTGGGCTTGGATTGTGACTCAGAGTTGCCCTTGGCCACTACCCCTTTGCACCTTGTTTCAAAGGGGCACAAGGAAAGCCACAAGGAAAGCCACAAGGAAAGCCACAAGAAAAAAGCCAACAGTAAAGCCAGGTTTTGGGTCGGTTTTCCCAGATGTATGTTTGGTTGTCCCTGGGCAGATCCCCGATGGGCCAGCTATTTGGCTTCTCCAGCGCTTTGGCTTCGCTTTGGCTGCGCTTCGAGGTCCGGAAGTGCTGCACATCGAGCCGGAGCTGCACAATCCGCATGTGATGAGGCGGGCGTTGGTTTGGCTCGTTGGTGAGCCGGGTGGGTGGTTTGGATTGGTTTCGGATGTGAATTTGAATCTTGTAGAGGGTAAAAAGGGTAACCCTTGATTAGTTGGTGGTTTTGGTGGTTCGGACAGGTTTCGGATGTGAACTCCTTTGAATCTTGTAGAGGGTAAAAAGGGTAACCCTTGGTTAGTTGGTGGTTTTTGTGGTTTGGATAGGTTTCGGATGTGAACTCCTTTGAAGCTTGTAGAGGGTACATGGGTAACCCTTGGTTAGTCTGTGGTTCTGAAGGGAAGTCAGAAGGACAACACCGTTCCCTCCAAAAAGACACCGAATTCGCCATAAGATCAGCAACCCTTAGTTGGTGGTTTGAGTTGGTTTCGGATTTGAACTCCTTGTTCTTGTGGAGGGCAAATGGGAAACCCCAGAACACCAGCAAACCACCAATGCAACCACCAATTGGAAGGAAGCTAATGACAGGATGTTTTGTTCAATCCCAATCCAAGACCGATTCCAAACGGGTCATTTTAGTAGGTACTACCTGGTTTAGGAGGAGTCATAGCAAGGCCTGTATAGCCTTTATTGGCATGGTAGTAGAATTAAAAGTCATTTTTTTGGGCGCTGCTCAAATGGTGTCTGTGGCCCTTTGGCTTGCTGTTTTTCAAAGAGTTTGTGGCCATTTGATGTGAGTCCTCTCAACTAGTTTTACCCTTTGATCTGAGGTTTTGCGTTTTAAAGAGTTTGTCGCCCTTTGACAAAGCGCTCTGTCAAAGGCTTGCCGTTTGGTGTCTTCGGGACTTAACGAGCTACCATAATTTTCTCAGGTCGTCATTTTTGTTTTCGGTGTTCTGGTTGGCGGTTTCCCATGTACCCTCTGCAGGGCTCCTTAAAAGATACATTTGCCCATTTGAAACATGGCTTTTTCCACCAAGATAAGGACCACCATTTACAAGGCAATGTGCAGGTGTATAATGCAAGGATCCCTGCTCTATAACAAGGGTTCAACTCCAAGTCCACACCGGGCTCCAGAGCACCAAGAGGGAAGCTGAAGTTCTCTAAAAGCATGGTACGGGATCAGACCTCCGCTTGGCCCGGGTCCAAGACAAAAAATCCATCTTCCACCTGCGAGGATCGGGCTTCGGCCGGCCACGGCGGGGCACCCGGAGGAAGGGAAGGATGTTCTTTGGCAAGGTGGGCACCTAAAAGCTCGGGTGGTTCCCAGCCATCCGTTTTTTTCGGGCTTTTAGATCTTTTTAGTTGGTTTAGTGGTAGTTTTCGCGAAACCCAACTAAAAGTTAAACCTTTAGCAGGAAAATCTGAGGGCAGCCCAGAAAAGGAGCAGCGTGCGGTTCGGAGATACTGACATAGCAAAGATTTGGCATTGGGGGTTTCTGGAAGATGAGTTTCCTGGAGAACTTTCTTCTGAGAGGGGAGGGTTGGCAAGGAATCAACGGAGCAGGAAGGGCTCCCCGAACGGCACCTGAAGGCTTGGGAGGAAATCGGATGAGCATATGGATTGGTGTCCTTTTGATGGGTCAGTTTGCTTTGAAATAGACGGGGCCCGCTGGTTTGGCTGGGTCTTCTGCCCTATTTACCAGGGAAGCCCATCTATTCTCCAACATTTGGACATGCGCCCGCAATGGAAACGGCGCGGTTTTTTTGGCGCGTCTCGTGGCTGGAACTTCGAGGCCCCCCAATGTCCGCCCCCCCCCCCCCCCCCCCCCCCGATTCGTTTTGTTCGACCGAGAAGCACCCAAATGCAAACGGCCAAGGGCTGGTCTCAAACACCTCCCTGCTATCATGGGGGCTGGGGGGGAGGGAGGGGGAGGGAGCCCAAATAAGCCATTGTTAAGCACTTGTTGGGGTTGCCTCCCCCCCCCCTCCCTCCCCCCCAGCCCCCATGATGGTAGGTGAAGCAAACAGAGGCATCTTCCAAAAAGGGGCTCTGGGAAGCGTGACGTCCAAAGTCCTTGGCTTGTTTTGGTTGACCGTGGGGCTGTTGTTCTCAGCCGATGTTCAACGCCTCAGGATAGGGTGGGTCAGGGTTTGGTAATACGTTTACCCGCTACGAAAGTTACTATCATGAGTGATGGTAGAGCATATTTAGATCCTGGGTGTAGAGTTGAACATTGAACAAGTAGCAGGGACCCCCTTGACCAGATCCCAAGCAAGTCGATGAACTGCCATTGTGGCCTGTGCTCAGGTGAAATAGCTGCGAGAAAAGTGACGTGGAGGGCCGAAGTTTCGAGCTGCCATTGGTACATACGCCAACAAGAATCTGATAATTCAGAATCTGGCACTGGCTTGCTTGTGGATTTGCTGTGGCCAATTGTAGAAACAAGAAGCACGCCCCAAACTCAGACCACGCTTGGACGAAGCTTTCAGGACCCTAGAGTTCAAGTACCAATGGCTGGCCTGTGGCGCCAAGCAGGCTTTGGCGACCCGCACGGATGAGTTCGCAAGCTCATGTGGAGCTCTCTTGGCAATCCAGAGCAGCCTCGCGGCTCGGGAGCCGAACATCGGCCGAGCATTTCTTCCAGCGCAGCGTGCTGGCCCGAATTTTGGGGAGCCCCAAGGTGTTCCTTTGAAGGAAGGGATCAAGGGGTTTATCACCACTTCTGCACCAAAAAGTGTGGTATTTTTTTCGGTGCAGTGGGAATTGCAGAGCCACTGCTTTCGCCAATTCCAGCCCCAAGATTGGGCGAAAGTGGGCGACTTCCCGGAGGGAAGGGCCGGCCGGAGATTCCGAGAGTCCGAATGGAGGAGGGGCTGGGTTGATAGGAGAGGAAAGGATCGGGCTCTTGGATATTTTTTTTTTGGCGGTGATGTTTTTCCATTGCAGCTGTTTTTTGGTTGACATTAGACACCGAAGAGGAGAGTCTTCGGCCGGAACGGCAGCTGTTCGCACCCAGGTGTCAGGGACAGAAGCCAAAGGCTTCGCGTCTCTGGGTTTCAGAGAAACTGAATGACCGTTCGCAATTTGCACCCGGATGGCTTTGTTTTATCAGCTGTCCTATGTGGATAACAACATTTGTTTGACTGGTAGGCACTGATTATCCTTTTGTGGAGCAAACAGACAAGGATGGAATGCCGAGGTGACTCCCTGCGAGCGGAAAAGGTCGGCGTTTATCGTCATCGGTTTCACTTTGAGTTGGACTTTGATCTTCTTATCTAGGTTCCTGCAATTTGCATCATAGGGCCCAAGCTGTTCAAACTTTGTTGGCCAGTCAAGGGCGGGGTAAACCTTGCATTGGACCAACAGTTCATGGGTAGGTGTGCGCTCGCAGCTTCCATCGAGATCAAGAAGTCACGCAATCGATGACCTTAGGTCCCAAGCCCGGCAAGGATTTGTTTGGGAACGCAACTTGCTGGTGGACGAAAAGACCTTGGACCAAACCGTTTTGGTCCAGCAAATGCGCAAAGCAAACCAAGAAAAGGAAGACGCTGAGCGTTGCGAAACGTTTCGCCTTGCGGATTGACGCAAGAGGCATCGCAGTCTCGGAACCCAAAGCCGCCCACCGCCACCCGCTGATTCCGAGAGGGGGTGTGGTCAGCTCGGCTTGGAGCCGAGAGGCGTGGATTTTTTGGGGTTGAGAGAGGCGATTTGTTTCTTGGTGTCCAGGTGGGTGCTGATTCTGAGGTAGCCCTTGGTTTGGAGCCCGGTGGTTAGGATTGTGGATTTGAACCCCTGGCTTTTGTAGAGGGTAAATGGGAAGCCACCCCAGAGCACCACCAAACTACCGATCCAAACCACCAATCAGAGGGAAGCTGAGATTCTTCTCCACTTGGGTTGTCAAAATTGGCGGCCTGATTTGGCATCCGTTTTAAAAAGGCGAGGGGCCACAAAGGGGCCATGCTAGCGGTACTTGAAGTTTGCTGCCGAGTGGCCCTGGACTCTTGTGGATCCTTGAGATAGTTGGATTTTCCGAGAGCCACGTTACAGGAAGTGCGGCGAAGCAGAGGGTCTAAGGTCCCTACAGGGTCACCTTTTCTTTTTTCTGCGGTTTTTTGGGATGTCATGGGCCCCTTGGTTCGGGAAACCAGATCTGGTTGATGCCTGAGCATGTTTGAGCACTAGCAACCCCTAGTAGCACGCCCCTCCAAGCTTGCTGTTTGCAGCCAGCTGAGAAAAGTTCTGAACCCGGTGAGGGAACTCTGGGTCAAAAGTCCTGACCATGGCATACCCTTTTTGGGGCCCAGGTGGGGCAAATCCAACCGCCCAAATTTTCAGGGCCTCTCCGATTTGGAGATGCAGTCTGCCTCCTTGCAAGGCCAGGCGAAGCTGGGCATGTCGGCCCTCGACTGGTTTGGCCCCCATGCACCCGCCTCAGACTGAGCAGCACGAGCCTGAAACAGGTGCCTCAAAAAAAAACCAACGGTTTGTTTGCATTTTTGTGTTTTTGGTTGGGGGGACGTTTGAAGTCCTTCAAAAAGGAGCAAAAAAGACATGGCAGCCTTTGGTCAAAAGAGTTGCGACCCTTTCCTTTTGAGCGCAACCCTCGCACCTTGGCGACATTTTACATCTTTACCCTTTACTGAATTGATGATCTTCAATCCTGGATTAAGGTCAGGGGACCCCCAAGCGGGCTACAATAGACGTGTTCCGATCGCTGGCACCCAAGCGCAATCATGCGTGTAGCATCCAGCATTTGGGGAGGTTTTTTTTCAGGATAGCCTTTTGGGGCGCCCATTAGAGGGTACCACTATCGTGACACCTATCTTGAGACACACCCACATACCCATTTGGCTGTGGCTCAAAATGAAACAGCTCGCGCAGGGTTTAGCCTTTGTCTGCATAGGTGCCCCTTTCTGGGTATTCCGAATTCCATTTTTTGCGCCTAGCCATGTGGTCCGTTTTGAGTATTCCATGTTGATTCCCCATTCTTAACCATCGTTCTTTCCAAAATCCAGCTGTTTCCCCTGAGGATCTGATGGTTTTCTGGAAAGATTCGGATCCTTGGAAAGAATGGGGAAGTGCCACCTGAAGCCACCTGAAGCCACCTGAAGCCACCTGAAGCCACCTGAAGCCACCTGAAGCCACCTGAAGTCATCTAGAGTATTCCAACTTGTTTGAGCCCAGCCCAGGTCCCATTTCGGGTCACCAAGCCGCACTTTGGGGCCTCAGGTGGGCCCCGGCGCGGCCGTCTCGGCCTACCGCAGCGCGCCGCCGGGAAGCCCAGCGAGGGCCGAATGGCTTCACAACATGGAGCCCAAGCTTTCCTCACTGTTGTTGGGGCGTTTTTTTTTTTTTTTTGGTGGTATATGAGGTTTCATGGCTGGTTCTGTGCATTTTTTGGGAGGGGGGGGGGGGGCAAAAAAACAGGGGTTGGAAAGCAAAAAAACCTGGTTTTCCGCCGGGAAGCCCAGCGAGGGCCGAATGGCTTCACAACATGGAGCCCAAGCTTTCCTCACTGTTGTTGGGGCGTTTTTTTTTTTTTTTTGGTGGTATATGAGGTTTCATGGCTGGTTCTGTGCATTTTTTGGGAGGGGGGGGGGGGGCAAAAAACCAGGGGTTGGAAAGCAACATACCCTGGTTTGCATAGGAAACTCCTTTGCGGGGGACCCCGCTTTTGGTTCCCATGTTAATTTGTAGGGACAGAGAACAAAAGAAATGGCAGCGACCCCAAACACAACCAGAACAACCAATACGCAAAACACAGCGAACACGACAAAAGACACCACAGCATCGCTGGAAAAGAGTTGGACAACATGTTCTACATTTCGTGGGGGAAGCCAGCATATGAACGGCCGGTGGCAATTTCAATCGTGAAAGAGTGCTGTGAATTTCATGTTAGACCTAGGCATCCAGTTAAGTCCTTTGTCAGCTCAAGGGCTGAAGGGGTCTGGTGAAACGCAGAGCAACCCTTCCTTCCCTTCCAAGATATTGCAGTTGAACCCAGCAGAGGCAAACATTTATTGTTTCTGCTATGCGCGTTCACTTGAGGAGAGTCTGGTTGAACGTCCAGTCCGTTTAGGGTGAGCTTGGGAGCGTCACGGGGGACTGACTTGACGTTTTCCCACGAGGACCGGAACCTGCCCCGTGAACTCGGAATATGCCTAGCTCATGGCAAGGGATGGCGCCACAGAGAAGGGAGATGGCCGTTCGGCGCGAAAGAAACACATCCAAGACGTCCATCTGGCGGCGCTCCCAGTATTTTTTTTCAGGGAGAAGCGAAAACGCGGCGTCGCCACCTGGAACCTGGAGTGATTGAACCATGGCGCGAAGGCGGCACAAGTATCCAACCACGGGCACCCCCAAGATGGCTCGCCTTTTTTGCGCTGAGTGTTTGGGCGTGCAGGTGGATCATTTGCATTCATCAATGGGTTATGGATGCAAAAGATCCAGTGGACCAGGTCTCAAGGGACCAGCCTCACTTTTCGATTGGAAGAATAGCTCCAAGGCAGGTTCCAAGAAGGGAGGGCGTTGGGGCTAAACCGCAATCACGGAGGCCCAAGGGCATGACGAACCCGCCGCAGAATCCGCAGGCGGTCGGGGCGGTTGAAGGGAGTTCTGTTGGTCTTTTCCTGGAATATCCAAGAGGAGTACATCCGAGGAGGGTTCACCTCCCTTTTGGACGCAGGAGGCGGCGCCCCAAGAAGGAAACTCAGCGATGACCACTAAAAAAGGAAGCGTCAACAAAGTCAGCTGTATCTCCGGAGGATTGCCACTTTTGGACCCCTGGTAGATATGGTCACCAAGGAATTATTATGAGTTTTGATCGTGCCTTCAAGCTGGTACGCTTGGGTTCGCAGTATTCATGCTTCGTTCGAGTGTTCGAGCGTCACTCACTGAGCCAATGCCACTTAAACCCTCCAAAAAGGACAGACCCAAGGTAGTGCGTGTTAAACAAGAAGGACAGACCCAAGTAGGACGCGTCAAAGAAGACAGAATGGTGCTGGAAAACACCTCAGAGTGAGTTGGAGAAGGCGCATAGGTGTCCTTTTGTTCGCTTAGTTCGGTCAGAAATGGATGGGTTCCACTGGGAGAGATGGGTTTTATTTGCCCCATCTACCAGGGAAGCCCATTGATGTTTCCAAAAAGATCACCTATGGCAAGCCGATTTAGCAGGCTGACGCCTGATTCCGCCGACCCCCAAGACTTTTTTTCCTGGACTGTTATTGCCAGCGTACCTCGCATTCCCAGCATCATCAGCGGTGATGCCGGTGATGTCAAAAGCTGCCTTGTGAGAAGGCTTCAGCAACATCATCAGCATCATCAGCATCATCATCATCATCGTCATCATCATCATCATCATCATCATCTCATCGTCATCGTCATCGTCATCGTCATCACCTTCACCATCAGCATCATCATCATTGGCATCATCATGATGATCATCATCATTGTCATCATCGTCATCATCGGCATCATCGTCATCATCGTCATCATCGTCATCATCATTATCGTCATCATCATCATCATCATCATCATCAGCATCATCATTCATCATTCATCCATCATCCATCCTCCATCATCATCCATCATCCATCATCCATCATCCATCACAATCAGCATCATCATCAATACCATCCTCATCATCATCCTCATCATCATCATCAACCATAATGCTCAATCATCATCATTCTCGTCTTTGTCATCATCAGAGTCGGAGGAGAGAGTTAGAGGTTAAGGTTAGAGGTTAAGAGGTCAGGGTTAGAGGTTAGGGTCAGAGCTTTGGGTTAGAGCTTTGGGTTAGAGGTTAGGGTTAGAGGTTAGGGTTAGAGGTCAGGGTTAGAGGTTGAGGTCAGAGGTTAGGCGTCATCATCCTCAGCATCCTCAGCATCGTCATCATCGTCATAATCATCATCATCATCATCATCATCATCATCATCATTGGCATCATCATGATGATCATCATCATTGTCATCATCGTCATCATCGTCATCATTGTCATCATCGTCATCATCGTCATCATCGGCATCATCGTCATCATCGTCATCATCGTCATCATCATTATCGTCATCATCATCATCAGCATCATCATTCATCATTCATCCATCATCCATCATCATCCATCATCCATTATCCATCATCCATCACAATCAGCATCATCATCAATACCATCCTCATCCTCATCCTCATCATCATCATCAACCATCATGCTCAATCATCATCATTCTCGTCTTTGTCATCATCAGAGTCGGAGGAGAGAGTTAGAGGTTAAGGTTAGAGGTTAGAGGTTTGGGTCAGAGCTTTGGGTTAGAGCTTTGGGTTAGAGGTTAGGGTTAGAGGTTAGGGTTAGAGGTCAGGGTTAGAGGTTGAGGTCAGAGGTTAGGCGTCATCATCCTCAGCATCCTCAGCATCTTCATCATCGTCATAATCATCATCATCGTCATCGTCATCATCATCATCACCATCATCATCCTCATCATCATCATCATCATCATCATCATCATCATCATCATCATCATCATCATCATCATCTCATCGTCATCGTCATCGTCATCGTCATCACCTTCACCATCAGCATCATCATCATCATCATACTTAATCAATCATCATCAGTATAGGCGTCGTCATCATCAGGGTTAGAGGTTAGGGTTTGAGGTCAAGGTTAGAGGCCAGGGTTAGAGCCTCTCCAAACAGCACATTCTGAGTGCATTTCCGTCTCCTTTTTTTTTTTGCAAGACAACGCACACCAAAGAGGAGGAAGCAGAGGCCTGCCGGACCGTCGGACTGACACCTGCGGAACTCGAGAATATGCTCAGTGTCTGCTTTGAGTCAAGGGTGCAGAGCTCGGAACCTCCTTGGCAGAGCTCAAAAGACAGAAAGACAGGACCCATGTCTCTGGAAGCAATCGTGGAGCCTTTCATTCATGAGACGTGGGTGAAGGACCCACCCCCTGCGGCGTTGTTTAAGCAACTGGTGACTGCAGGGCCGCTGAGAAGGCATATGCTTCGTCCTACAGCGGCGCCTTTGGCCATCGTGGGAGCGGCACGGCGCCATATTTCCACGGGACTCGGTGGCATATCCTTGTGGGCGAAACGAGAAGAAGCTTATGGTCAGGGATCTGGCGGTGCTTTGAGGAGCCATGGGCAACAACTTCAAGTGCCCGCTGCATCAAGAAGCTGAGAGTAGGCGCCTCAACCGTACGCACCCCGTAAACACAGACACACACACACACCGAACCCCCGGCTGTCGCGCTAGGCGCGTCCTTTGCGTTCTTCGGGCAGGGTCGTCGGGTCACGAAGCCGGCGGCGCGGATGGTCGGGAGGGGAGGTCGGGGCCAGGTCACGAACCGTGGGGCCGGCTGAGCCAACTTTTGATTTCAAATCACGTTTGATCTAAATCGCTTCGAGATCTCGGCTCACAGCGCTAGCGGTTCGTTTGTTTCACCGTAGAGCGCAAAAAGGCCCTTCAGGACATGCAAAAGAAGATGGACACACAGGAACAGGAGATCAGGGAAGAATGGTGGAGGACAAGGCGAGAAAGGTGAAGGATCTAAGGGCAGTGAAAGGCGGCCGCGGAGGCCGTCAGCGCCAGTAGAGCAAGATTCGAAGTGTTGCGGTTAACGCCTCTGTTCCTGTGACGGCATTCCCCCGCAAGGCTGCGGGGCCAGCCGCAAGAAGCGGATTGTACAATGACATTGGACTGGCCGGGCCGATCCGGACTCAAGACCAGATGAAGGAGGGGTCAGGCAAGGACGATACCGCACTTCTTGCTGGTTCCATCCCAACTCTTCACCGATACCTTCACTCCTTTCAATACAGAGCGCTTCGATACGGACGCTCAACCTGGAGAAATCTCAGTTGGTCACTGTCAATTCCAACTAGCCGGTTTATTTCTCTATCTATTGTCCACCACACTTTCTGGCGGTACAGTCCAGCTCTCTGAGCCGATATTCCCTACCACCGCCACTAGATACCTCGGGGGGCATGGCTCATGCCTACAGGTTCCTCTCCTTCTGATGCCCGCCATCGACTTTCTCAGGCTACTGGAGCCGCTAAGGCCCTATCCCCTTTCCTCCGCCACAAGCATGTCCAGCATGTCCAACCCATACTCACGTACTCAGCGGAATCTTAGATGTGCACAGAATCGCAACTCAGGCAATATTATAAAGTCCATTACCGCACACTTCAACAAAGCCTCGGAATGAAGTCCGCATACTACCACCGAGTACTCTCTCCATCAGAGGAGCAATGCTCCCACGAACTCCTTTCCTCGCAAGCACACACCCACTTTCCCTCACTGCTTACCCCGACCCAGCCCATTGTGCGTTCCCGGAAAAATATCTAGGCCATATCCTTCGAGACCCCTCACTGCTTGAACACCAGGCTGTCTTTGCGCATCGCAAAAAAGGGTTAGAGGTAAAGGGGTTGCAGGTTAGGGTTAGAGGCGAGGGTTAGAGGTCAGGGTTAGAGGTTAGGGTTAGAAGCTAGGGTTAGAGGAGGGTTACAGGTTAGGGTTAGAGGTTGGGGTCAGAGGTTAAGGTTGGAGGTTAGGGTGAGAGGTTAGGGTTAGAGGTGAGGATTCGTGATCATCATCATATTGTCACCATCATCATCATCATCATCAACACCATCATCATCATCATCACCATCATCATCATCATCAACATCATCATCATCATCATTGTCATCATCGTCATCATCATCATCATCATCATCAATCTCGTCTTCGTCATCAACAGGGTTAGAGGTTAGGGTTAGAGGTCGAGTTAGAGGTTAGGGTTCGAGTAGGGTTTAATGTTAGGGTTAGAGGTTAGTTTTATAGAGGTTAGGGTTAGGGGCTAGGGCTGGAGGTCAGGGTTAGAGGTTAGGGTTAGAGGTTTGGGTGAAAGGTGGTTAGGCATCATCATCATCATCATCATCATCATCACCATCACCATCACCATCACCGTTTCGGGTTGGGGGTTGGAGTTAGAGGTTAGGCGTGTCAAAAGTCCGCTGCGGGAACCCCCCTCAGACTCCCGCTAACCACCACTTAGAACACGCCTTGCCCCTTTGCAGGGATTAACGTGGCTTTTGCAAAGGGGTCGGCGGATAAATGCTGGGTTCCCCTTGCGTGATGGGGCGGCTCGGGTCAGGGCGCCGTCAGATGTGGGGTTTGTGCAAAGAAGTGGCCTTACGCATTTAAGCGTCGGAAGGACCAGATCAAGCACTTTTGCGCAGGCAATGACACGCAGGAACAACAGCGCAGATCTCGCATTCGTTCTGACTGAGGCACGCTCTCATAAATATTAGTTGAAGCTTGATGAAGACACTGCACGGTTTGTGGGGGGCATCAAGACATCCTAGCAAAAACTGAAAAGTACTTCTTGATCCCGTTGGGAGCTCCCCCTGCAACAGACCACCAGAAAAGAAGAAAAAACCGGCGAAGAGAGAGAAAACACCCCGCCGCGCGGGTTTGTTTTTGTTTGGCCCGTTTCTCCCTTGGACGAAACGCACAAACAGTGGCCCATCCGCCGGCCGGCGCCAAGAGCGCGAGGTGCGGGAGCAGCTCCTGGAAGAGCTGCAGGAGAACCAGGTGCAGCTGCAGGCAATCGAGGGGAGGGGTGGGGGGTTTAAATGGTTGTGAAGGAAACCCAAAAGGAGACCAGCCAGGTTCATTTCCACTATCTTGAGACAATATTTGATGTGGCCCCCCAATTCGCAATCTATAGGTCTGTCTTTGAGCAGGGTTCTGAGGGATTGAGGGTCTGAGGGTCTGAATGGTTTGAGTGGAGGTGGCCAGCTTGGAAGCTGAGTTTGTCAGGTGGAGTCCTGGCCGCCGCCCTTGCCGGACCTGTCAGGCGGGCTTTCCTTTCGGATTTTTTCGTTTTCCGGGAGGTTGTTTAGAACGAGCCACGGTGGGTTTTTGGGTTGGAGGACAAGTGCCGTGGCTCCCCCTTCCAAAAAAAGAAAGACACAAAGACAAGCAACAAATGAAACAAACATGGATCCCTTGTTTGTTTGCTGAAGTAAGTTAGTTGTAAGTCATGGTAAACAAGTTCAGGGTTCCCTTGTTTGCTACTTGCAAATGTTTGGCTGTGTTCTGTTTTGCGGGGAACCTCTTTTATGGGCTGATTTTGAAGGGAAGTGGTTGGCGTTTTGGAGGTCTGTTGCCATTTAGGAAGCTTCATTTTGAGACGAGCCATGGAAAGTGTTTTTTCAGCCAAGCCGCTGGTAAAGGATTGAATGCTGGCTCAACGGAAGGTGCGATCTGCCACTGTTGCGTTCCATTGGGGCCGGACTCAAAAACGCGGGCTGTTGAAGGTGTAAGGCGTCCCCTTGCCATACACAGGTGCGATAAGGAACCTTTTCAATTCTGTCCATCAGCGCTTTGGGTCAGACCCTTCACTACCGAGCATGAGTCCAAAAGAGTCTGACTGTCGAGCGAACGTCAGGAACTACATGCATTGACCTTTAGCTGACAAGTCCAACATGTTGGTAGGTGTGTTCAAAATTTGATATGATTCGCTGCAGCAAAGAAACGGTACAGAGTAGCATGGTGACGGGCGGCATGGCGACGGGCGCGACCCCTGACCTTGCGGGATAGGCATCAACAAAACTTATTAATGGAAGGAAGGAAGGAAGGAAGGAAGGAAGGAAGGAAGGAAGGAAGGAAGGAAGGAAGGAAGGAAGGAAGGAAGGAAGGAAGGAAGGAAGGAAGGAAGGAAGGAGCAAAGGAAGGAAGGAAGGAAGGAAGGAAGGACCCCCCCCAATGATTAACGCACCCTTTGCTGAAGTATCACATCTTCGAGCATCATGGGGCGGCAGCCCCCCCCCAACCCCCTCGCTGATTTAATGCTGCGCGTGCGTCAAACTCTGCACCGTACCTTGCGAAAGTGCTGCGCCTGCCGCGAAATTGGTACCTCTTGCGAAAGTGCTGCGAAATCTGGACCGCACCTTGCGAAAGTATTGCACCTGCCGCGAATCTGTACCTGACCTTGCTAAAGTGCTGCGCCTGCTGCGAAATCTGTACCTGACCTTCCTCACCCCGCTGATTTGTAGAAGGTTGACAGTGATTAACGCCCTTTGCTGAATCATCACTTCTTCGATCATCACCACCCTTTGTTGAATCATCGCTTCTTCGAACATCATGGGGGGGGGGCGGCAGCCCCCCCCCAACCCCCCTGCTGATTTGTAGAATGCTTACAGAGCTTAGCGTACCCCTTGTTGAATCGTCACTTGTTCGATCATCACCACCGTTTGTTGAATCATCACTTCTTCGAACATCATGGGGGGGGGGCGGCAGCCCCCCCAACCCCCCTGCTGATTTGTAGAATGCTTACAGAGCTTTGTTGAATCTTCGCTTCCTCGAACATCATGGGGGGGGGGCTGCCCCCCCCAACATCCCTGCTGATTTAATGCTGCGCCTGCGTCAAACTCTGCACCGTACCTTGCGAAACCTGCGCCTGCCGCGAAATTGGCACCTCTTGCGAAAGTGCTGCGCCTGCCACGAAATCTGGACCGCACCTTGCGAAAAGAACTGCACCTGCCGCGAATCTGTACCTGACCTTGCTAAAGTGCTGCGCCTGCTGCGAAATCTGTACCTGACCTTCCTCACCCCGCTGATTTGTAGAAGGTTGACAGTGATTAACACCCTTTGCTGAATCATCACTTCTTCGATCATCACCACCCTTAGTTGAATCATTGCTTCTTTGAACATCCTGAAAGGGCTGCCGCCCCCCCCAACCCCCCTGCTGATTTGTAGAATGCTTACAGAGCTTAGCGCACCCCGCGTTAAATCTTCACTTCCTCGAACATCATGGGGGGGCTGCCGCCCCCCCAACCCCCCCGCTGATTTAATGCTGCGCGTGCGTCAAACTCTGCACCGTACCTTGCGAAAGATTGGTACCTCTTGCGAAAGTGCTGCGCCTGTTGCAAAATCTGGACCGCACCTTTCAAAAGTATTGCACCTCCCGCGAATCCGTGCCTGACCTTGCTAAAGTGTTGCGCCTGCTGCGAAATCTGTACCTGACCTTCCTCACCCCGCTGATTTGTAGAAGGTTGACAGTGATTAGCGCCCTTTGCTGAATCATCACTTCTTCGATCATCACCACCCTTTGTTGAATCATCACTTCTTTCAACATCATGGGGGGGGCTGCCGCCCGCCCCAACCCCCCTGCTGATTTGCAGAATGCTTACAGAGCTTAGCGCACCCCTTGTTGCATCGTCACTTGTTCGATCATCACCACCCTTTGTTGAATCATCACTTCTTCAAACATCATGGGGGGCTGCCGCCCCCCCCAACCCCCCTGCTGATTTGTAGAATGCTTACAGAGCTTAGCGCACCCCTTGTTGAATCTTGACTTCCTCGAACATCATGGGGGGGGCTGCCGCCACCCCCAACCCCCCCCCGCTGATTTAATGCTGCGCCTGCGTGAAACTCTGCACCGTACCTTGCGAAAGTGCTGCGCCTGCCGCGAAATTGGCACCTCTTGCGAAAGTGCTGCGCCTGCCGCGAAATCTGGACCGCACCTTGCGAAAGTCCTGCACCTGCCGCGAATCTGTACCTGACCTTGCAAAAGTGCTGCGCCTGCTGCAAAATCTGTACCTGACCTTCCGAAAGTATTGTGCGTGCCACGAAATCTGGACCGCACCTTGCGAAAGTGCTGCGCCTGCCGCGAAATCTGTACGGCACCTTGCGAAAGCGCTGCGCCTGCCGCGAAATCTGTACCTGACCTGCGAAAGCATTGCGCCTACCTTGCGAAAGTGCCGCACGTGCCACGAAATCTGTACCTGACCTTGCGAAAGTGCTTCGCCTGCCACGAAATGAATTTGTTTTTTTGATCCCTATAAAGTTTTTTTTTGATCCTCTGATTTTTCATTTTTAATAGTAAATCAATGAGAATAAGTTTTTTTGATCCCTAATAAGTTTTTTTGATCTTTAGAAATATGTTTTTTTTTGATGCCTATTTTTTTTTTGATCCCTCACCCTGACGGTGCGCAGTACATTCATTGGATACATTGTTTTCCTTAAGAGTAAGTTTCCTCTTGCGCGTTGCCAATCGGAGTTTCCTTTTTCCCGGCAAATGGCCGTAAAAAGTTGGGCAGATTTCGATCTTTTGGTGAGTGTCCTTTTTTGTGGCGTGTGGTCCTAGTCAAAACATCCCTGCTTTGGTTCGGGATGATCATATTGCATGTGTTATTTTGTCTGGGATCCCTGGAATGAATGGTTTTCCTTTTGGTTTCCCTTCCCAACCACAAAACACGCACACATCAAACCAACTGTGCTTCGACATCAGGTCAAGCACCGCACGTATGGAAGGGATGGTCATAGATTCTCTAAGGGTTCGGGAGCCATCTCTCTGCCCGCGTCTTTGACACGTGGATGTCTGGACCAACTTTCGGCCCTTCCACAGTGTTTCTGAGGCACTTCATTTTACAAGGGAACCTGGATCAACTTCACCAGGGACGGTTTCAGCTTCAAACGCGAGAGTGTGGAGTTGAGGCGCGGCGCCGCCGCCGAGCGATGCGGCCTGCCGCAACCCGGTGGCGCGGCTTGCGCAAGGTGCAAGACGCCAGCGCGTCTGAAGGAAAGCGTCCGAGAACTTCTGAGCATTCCTTTTGAGCATGCCTCATAGGGTTAGGGTGTGCGGTGCGCTCAAAAGTGAGTTCCACCTTGCCCTGAAAGTTGGTTTGGATTAGTGGGGAGACTTACACACGTTCGGGTGCGCCATGTTTTGAGTCTTCTGCCATCCCACCTAACATGGAACTCACCAGAAGGTCCCATGAACGAACTGGTCTTTCAAGGACGGTCAAGTTCCATGTGGGTGGGAGGGCATTTGTCGGAAGCAAGCGACCAAAAGCCATGGCAAAACAAATCGTCGGGTTTTCGCACATTTGACAAGGCGTGTTCTTTTCTAACCGCCGCTTGGGGTTTGATTGCAAGGGAATCCGGAAGGAGATCTTTTCCTGGTTTCCTCCTTGTTTTTTGAGATGAGTTGCCTCCCTCCGGTTGCGAATCACGGAAGTTCGCACACACTCACAGACTCAGGTGTGCGCCTATTGGCCTTTTGACTTTGAACGTTGAGTGTCCTTTGGTGGAGTTTCCCAGCCCCTCGTTTGCCACAGCCCCAGAGCGGGGCAGATGTTGGAAGGTCCCGAATGGGCAGTTGGATGGCGTGGTTGGTTTGGTCCAAAACGTTCGCAGCTTGCCTACTGTTTAAGACAACTTATTGTATGCATGGCGTTGAGCAGGGTTCCCCCATCTTGCCCTTTCTGGTGGCTTTAAAAACATCACCGTCTGGTCCCATTCAAAGAAAGTTTCCTTTGGACAGGGGCGGTGTTTCAAAGGCGATTTATTGGGACCCTGGTACGCCTGAGCCCGTAGGTGGGTCAGCGGACTTCAAAGTGTGGCCACGCAAGGAGCGGGAAGCGAGTGTATGAACTCCCCATGCATTTGCTAGACGTACAGACAGCCAACATGTATGTGTCAGTGTAAGAGTGTGTATACATGTTATATTTAGAAAATAATATATATATATATATATATACACATACATGTATATGTTCACACACACACACGCGCACGCTGCAATTGTACACCATGGATATTTATGTATTATATATATAACACCTGAGAGCAACTGACTGTTCGATTGGTGGTCTATCATTATGACCGGCCCAGGGTTCCCCTCCCCCCCCCCCCACACCCCAAGCTGAGGCAACCGTTGGCGCTGAGGCATTTTCTTGCACCTAGAGCGAGGGACCTGTGTGCTTTTTTGAGGGTACGGACCCATTTTGGTGGCTACTTTGAAGGGTTCTGGGAAGACCATCTCCCGGATGTCCTTTCGCGACTTCGAAAGAAGATCGACCACAAACTGACGCCAGGGCTGGCGCGGAAGCATGCTGCCTGGCTGCGCGGACGCCTCAGAAGTTGCCGGGGCGGAAGTTCACATCATTCCTTGGTGTGTCACAATCTATACCTCTTCAAAGCAACTTCAAAGGGGACTGGGGGTTCCTTAAAACAGCACATCCCCCCTAAATTCCGGACCTTCCAACTTTTAGGAAAGACCGTTGTAGTCGCAAAAGAGTCAACGGAACTGATCCTGATAAGACAAGCCCAAGAAGGGGGGATAATAAAGTCCGGATTTGGGCAACCATGCAAGGAATGCCCCAAGATTTGGAGCGCCGAAACCCAATTTTCCCCCATGTCCATGATGTTTTTTTGGATCCCTCCCAAATGGTGGCCTGCTTCCGCTGTGTCTTAACGGACTCCGCCCTTTGCGATTTTTTTTTTTTTTTTTTTTTTTTAGAGGGCACCCTTCGAAGACGACCCAAGCACACAGGCGACGCTTTGGAGCGTTCGGACTTGGACGGAAAGAGGGTCAGGTTTTCCAAATCACACATGCCAGGGCTTTTGAGGGGTAGGGGGCAACACCTTTGAAAGGTAGGGACTATGCTTTCGAGTGGGCATGTGTGTGGCTTTATGCTAAGTGTAGATCTTGGAGGACCTAGAGTTAGGTGCAACAGTTTTCCAACTCTTGGCCGGTTTTGCGGTCAATGAAACTTGCAGTGTCAGAACTATTCGTGCTTTCCCTTCTAGCTTTTCTTTGTTTCAATTAACTCTTTTCGCTTACCTTCCGACTGTGTATCAGCGAGTTTTGCTTGGTATTTGACTACCACGAAAAACAAGGGACTTCCTTTTAAAGGGTGCCGAGAGGAAAACCCAGTTGTTCAGTTGCATGCTTTTGCCCTTTTGCTTTTGGTGGGATCCTCTCCGAAAATGGTCAACTCCAAAACGGGTTGTCTTTTCTACCAGGATCACTGGGCAACTGCGAAAAGGCCGCAGCGCATTTTTCAGGGGAAACCAGCCAGGGGACGGCGACACGAGGCGGCTAGCGCCAGGGCCCTGGGGGGGTGAGCCCTCACACACGTGGGGTGGCGGGCGGGTTTTTTGTTTTTTTGGCTCAGAGTTAGCGGACGTAGACGTTTCAGGGGCATTCCTCAGATTTCATTTGCGATCGACGGGTCGATTCCGACAGGTTTATTCTTGGCGGCATGCCAACGACGATGTGGCAAAGGTGCAAATCACTGGGTCTGCTCGAGTCAACACCCCCTATGGGCAAAGATCCTCCAGGGCTGTGGATTTCGGGACATGTCGAGATGATAGGGCCAAATTTAGCAACTGCTCCTGTCGAGGTAAGAAAAGGCACGGGTGGGTTGAGGGAACCCAGACCTCAAAGGACTTTGGGGTCCCCGCCCCCAAATGGTGGTTTTCCACGTGAGGGTTGATCAAAAGGTCCGTGATGCATGGGATGACCATCAGGGACACCACAAGAAACTTCATGGGCCAAGTTACCCATTGTCGTTTTGGGACCCTAAATGGAATCACATGTGAATGAACCCCCACCCATTGCCAAAACTGGGCGCCGAAGGACATACATACTGTGGGTGGACGAAATCCTGCACCACCCCTGGAATGATAACAAACCATGCTTGCCCATGGTTTCAAAGTGGTGCGAACGGATTCCGTCCACCCACCCACATGTGGTTTTCCACCGAGGAGCTCCGTGCCGCCGCCCCCGCGCCGCGCGCCGCCGGAGAGTCGTGCTGCGCCGAGTGGCGCGAAAGCGCCGGAGCACGGGCGCGCGGCCAGCACGGGGAGCCGGGGGGCCTTGGGGAGCGGGGCGGGGGTGGTGGGACGTCGCAATTTGGCAGGGGTCCTGAGGCGTATATATATATATATATATGATACATGTAATTATATACGTGTCTACATGTTATATAGTTTTTTCTCTTTTCTTCTTCTTCTTTATGTATGTAGGTATGTATGTATGTACGTACGTACGTACGTACGTATGTATGTATGTATGTATGTATGTATGTATGTATGTATGTATGTATGTATGTATGTATGTATGTATGTATGTATGTATGTTATGTATGTATGTATGTATGTATGTATGTATGTATGTATGTATGTATGTATGTATGTATGTATGTATGTATGTATGTATGTAATGTATGTATGTATGTATGTATGTATGTATGTATGTATGTATGTATGTATGTATGTATGTATGTATGTATGTATGTATGTATGTATGTATGTATGTATGTAATGTATGTATGTATGTATGTATGTATGTATGTATGTATGTAATGTATGTATGTATGTATGTATGTATGTATGTATGTATGTATGTATGTATGTATGTATGTATGTATGTATGTATGTATGTATGTAAGTATGTAATGTATGTATGTATGTATGTATGTATGTATGTATGTATGTATGTATGTATGTATGTATGTATGTATGTTATGTATTATGTATGTATGTATGTATGTATGTATGTATGTATGTATGTATGTATGTATGTATGTATGTATGTATGTATGTATGTATGAATGTAATGTATGTATGTATGTATGTATGTAATGTATGTATGTATGTATGTATGTATGTATGTATGTATGTATGTATGTATGTATGTATGTATGTATGTATGTATGTATGTATTTTTGTATGTATGTATGTATGTATGTATGTATGTATGTATGTATGTATGTATGTATGTATGTATGTATGTATGTATGTATGTATGTATGTATGTATGTATGTGGGTATGTATGTATGTATGTATGTATGTATGTATGTATGTATGTATGTATGTATGTATGTATGTATGTATGTATGTATGTATGTATGTATGTATGTATGTATGTATGTATGTTAATGTATGTATGTATGTATGTATGTATGTATGTATGTATGTATGTATGTATGTATGTATGTATGTATGTATGTATGTATGTATGTATGTATGTATGTATGTATGTTATGTATGTAATGTATGTATGTATGTATGTATGTATGTATGTATGTATGTATGTATGTATGTATGTATGTAATGTTATGTATGTATGTATGTATGTATGTATGTATGTATGTATGTATGTATGTATGTATGTATGTATGTATGTATGTATGTATGTATGTATGTATGTATGTATGTATGTAATGTATGTGTATGTATGTATGTATGTATGTATGTATGTATGTATGTATGTATGTATGTATGTATGTATGTATGTATGTATGTATGTATGTATGTATGTATGTATGTATGTAATGTATGTATGTATGTATGTATGTATGTATGTATGTAATGTATGTATGTATGTATGTAATGTATGTATGTATGTATGTATGTATGTATGTATGTATGTATATACACAATGTAATTTAATGGAATTTATTGCAATGCAATGCAATGCAATGCATGTATGTATGTATGTAGGTGCGACGTGTTTTGGACTAGCAGGCCTGGGTGCAGACCTCATTCCCAGGGGTAGGGGTGGCGCCCTGGGCTATTGGCCTGGAGGGGAGCCACGGTCGGGAGAGCCACAACAGTTGCAGGCCAAAGTGGGGATTATGCACAAACCTCTTACCCGAAGTCGCCTCTTCTTTCATGTGTTAGTATCCTGATCCGCTTTGAGTCTCCTCAAATCACATATACTGAAGATGAAACAGAGCATGCTAGACTGGGATTGTGCAAAAAGGATCTCAGTCTGACACGTCAAGAAGTGCAAGATGAAGTTCAGTGCGCTGTTCACGATGGCATTTCCGGAAGCACTGCGAAAGAAGATCTGAAACTTCATTGCAAGCCTCGTGCTCCGTCTTGGACTACTGTGTTGCCTACAAGCGCACCGTCTTCTTCCGCCAGATCGGCTTCTGCGTCAACACCTGTGCTTTGACCAAACGCAAGCACGAAAGCGTTACGGGCTTCAGCCTTGCCCCCACTCTGGCTGCGCACCTTTTGCAGTGACAGGTTGCCACAGAAGTCCTCACTCTTTGGGGCTTCCTCTTGGCACAGGGGAGCCGAGGGCGGACAGTGCCCGCAGCTGTCTTCAACCAGTTACGCTGGCTTCGGGACCTCTGCAGGTCCCAATTCTTTTGACATCGCCGCTGCCAGCAGAGTTTGCTTCGTGTCGAGGCCTTAGGGAAGCTGCTGTGGAAATCCGTTCTAAGTTTTGCGCCAATTGCCGTCTGATGCTTGAGAGTGAGTCTCTTTTGAGTTTCGCAAGTTTCAAAAAATGACCTTTTGTCTTGTGTCCTGGCTGTGTTTGAAGAAGAGATAGGTAGGTCTGTTGTCGTATCTACTGCAGCGCCAGGTTCTTGTCTTGCATTGCCCTCTGCCCCCACTTTTCCCTTAGACGGAGCGGCGTCATGGCTTCCGGAGTTGAGCGCTTCGAGCTCTTCTTTGCGAGCGAGCGCAAGGTTGAGAAGGCGGCAGGTTCTTCAAGACTTTGGCTGCGGACTGCGGGCCGAGGCCTTCCAAGACAACCGCATCCAGCTAGCACGGCTGCAGGTCGCCCGGGCCCGGGAAGAGAACCCCAATCTCACTTAAAAAGTTCATCAGCGCCGCGAAGTATGCCATTCGCTCCCCTCCTGATTTTGAGTGCAGCTCCACACTTTGCCCCGCACCATCTTGCGTTCCCACTGAGGTGAATCAGCTTGTCTGAGCCTCTGGTGGTTGGCTTCAGACCCAAACCAATTCTCCAAACTTCGTGTTCGCAGAGGGTACGAGATGCCAACACGGAAGGGCAATGATGGAGGGCCAGAAAGGCTATGCGCGTGATATAACCAGCGCACACGTCAGCCAAAGCCAGCGCAAGTTGCCCGAGTTCCTGCAAGAGGCCCTTGATTGGCAGGCCGCGCGCGAGCCATCCAGGCTGGAGACTGAGTGGGCCTTACACTGTCGCGCAGCAGACCCGTGTCTGCGATCGCTGGCCTGCTTGTGGCTTCGCGCAAGCGGCGTGTCAGTTTATCAAGCCAACCGCCCGTTGTTGTTGCTGGACTCGGTGGAGCTGGCGGCCGCCTTGTGGGCCATGATCATCACCTCACGGCCTTCCAAGACTACGCAGTTGCTCCTTCATCGTCGGCCGAAGCAACTCTCTGCCCCTGATGCAAGCTTTCCAGATTCCTGGGAGGTCCCAACAAAGCTCACCCTTGCTGTTGATGTAGGCCGGCCCGAGGCAGCAAGCCACCAGAGGCCAGGGTTTGGGCCCAGGAAAGTTCTTGCTCTTGTGTTTCCAGATTGTCTCCCCCACGAAAGAAAGCAGCGTTCATACCATCAAAAAGCAGGTTGGCCCCAGCTGCTCGCGTGTACGAGTCGCTTTGGGGTGCTTGATGTGGCAGCTTGACATCGCGTCAACGCAGCGGGAGCCGGCAGGCGTCATGCGCCGCCCTTGCAATCACACCACATGCAAGCTTAAACTTAAACATTGTGTGTGGCTGACCGAAACTGGAGCCAGTGGTAGTGCGGGGGGGCAGTCCAATGTTCCAACTTGCGACACGCTACGAGACAAGTTTGTTGTTTTATGCCTGTGCCAGTAGACCTCCTGCGCGCATGGCTTTGCAGCAGAGAGGCCGCAAACTGCCCTTGTCTCCCTGAACCAACTGCCAGCCCACATCACCCGTCAGAGCATATGTGCCTGGCTTCTGCCCCAGGTCTTGTAGGCTTTGGAAAGCCTGCCAGCCCCGGCACGGGCCTCAAGATTCCTCCTGATGCCGGCCTTTCCTGCACGCCTTCTCCGTTGGCCAGGCTTGCGCGCTAGTTGCTGCTTGCCTTGCAATGCTGTGATTTGCTTCTATGTTCAAAAAATGAAGCGATCAACTCCGTGGCAGGGGATCGAAAGAAGAGATGCTCGAGCACGCGCTGAATTGGGTGAAGAAAACATGTGGTGCGTGGAACAATGTAGTTCTTTTTTTGGAACCCACCATGTATGTGTATATATCTATATGTGTATAATATACATATTGTGTATATATGAATATGTATACATCCAAAAGGAAATCAACAACTAGGCGGTGCCCATACTTTGTACCCAGGGCTCACAGACGAGAAGGCTTCATGCTGATCAATTGTGATGTTAGGTGGTAGACTGTCACTCGGAGGTAGGAAGAGGAAAAAGCTTGGAAGTACCAACATTCTGCAAGTTGGTTTGGTCTCGTTTTGTGGTCCAGTTTGGGCCAACACTGACCGGCGTCGGTTTATGGCTGGTTGGTCAGTTTCAACCCTGCGGTTGTGAAATTGCAAGTGGCAACCGCCGACAATCCATCAATGTACAACTGACCCTGAGTTGCGACAGGCGCAGCGCAGTCGCGATTGACAGCTGTGGAACACGAGAGAGGCTAGGATTGCTTTCTCCCAGAGGCGTCTCGCATGGTCTACACGCTTGTTTCCGCGCCAAAATCCGCGCGTAGCTTCAAAACCCGCCAACATAGACGGAGAAAGGAAGAGGCTGTATTGCGCAGACCCGCTGGCGTGACGCGGTTGTCGGCCACACCCCCTGCTATGTGCTCTTACTGCGCAAAGGCACCGGGGATGTCCTCCCCAGACCCTCGGCCCTTTTGTTGTTCGTGAGCTGGGCGGCAATGACTATGTCCGGTTGGCCCAGCAAACGTTGGTCAGCTTACGTTCACGTGAGCTAGAATAATCTGCATTCCATGCGAGTGCCATATGAAAGACATACCCAGCCCGTGTCAGACAGAATCCTCTTCAAAAAGAAGTTGGCATACTTGTGCTTCCGTGGACGCATGTCACAAGGGTGGCGCCTTGGTGACTTCTGCAGATGTTCTGTCAGTCTGACGCATGAGCCTTGCTGTGGAAGGTCAGGGCGTGCTTCCAGCTTCCACGGACGGCGGGCGTCTCGTACAGTCTCCTTGTATTTGGTAGGTCCGTGTATTTGAGTTTGAGGAAGTCACTTTTTGAGGTCTCAAAACAGGCTGGTGCAGCGTGACTTTGCACAGCAACGGCCTTTGCGGAAAGAACAACCTGCACGCGGACACAGGTACTTCGAGTTAAAGTCACTCATTAAAAATTATTCGGGGGGTGCTTTTTGAGGGTACCATTTCATTTTGGTTGAAAAGGAAACCGACAGGAGAACCGAAACCATGTTGGTTCTGTTCACACGCTTGACCTCAGGCTTCACTCGCGGTCAGCGCGAGCGCGTGCCGTCGCGGGAGTGCAGGGCCCAGATCCAAAACCTGGGCAGGGGGGCGTGATCCTGTTGTTCGCAATCGAGATGTTGTCCTTTCGGGCATGGAGAGTTTTTGTTCTTCATTGAGGACTTTCGACCAATGAGAACTATCGACCATCGATGAATATTCTCCGACGCCGACGGTCAGACGACCTTCTAGCTTCACGGTTTGCCCTAGTAGCCTTTTTGATCCTGATTCCTTGGTCCTTCCAGGCTTTGGACAAGACTCACACTTTCTGCTTTGTCCAGATTGCGTGATGGAGCGGTGCACCCGCACAGGGTGCTGCTTGGTTCACTGTACATGTTTTGGTTCAGTGATTGGTTTGAACAAGCAGCAGGCTATGTGAGCCAAACTCAGGATTTGAATCATTTGAGCTTCTACCAACTCTTGATGCCAAAGGAACCGTCTTCTTCAGCTCAGCGACCAAACGAGCG
>CAUJNA010001169.1:55000-62500 GCA_963377175.1 Effrenium voratum
CTGGAAGCTGACTTGTGATCGCGTAGGCGCCCCTCGCAGGCCGCGTAGGCTTGCGTAGGCCTTCGCGTAGGCGCGCAAGTAGTGTATAGGCCCCGAACCACCAAAAAACACTGCTCAAATGCTGATTCAGGGCCACGACAAAGGGGATCCCTGGGAAATCAAACATGTTATCACGCTTTGGCGGCGCAATCATCTTCCACATCATCTGCTTCTTCTACATTATCTGCATCTGTGTCAGACAACGGTGGACTTGGCCTTGCAAAGCTCGAGCTGGAAAAAAGCGGCGCGCGAGTTTCTTGCGTAGGCGTCCGCGTAGGCGCGACAAGAGACAAACGTGCGCGCGTAGGCGCCCCTTGCAGTCGCGGAGGCGTTGCGTAGGCGCTCGCGTAGGCATGTGTGCAGTGTATAGGCCCCGAGCACCAACAAAAAACACTACCCACATGGAGTTGTGTTTTGGAAGGTTGGGAGCTGGTCGCGACACCGCGGTCTCGGTGTCAGTTTGTCAAGGGGCTGGATCCCCTGGACGGGTGCAGAATCGTTTTTTTTTTTGGGGGGGGATCCCCTTTTTCCTTCTCGGTAGCTTCTACCATTCGTGTACAAAACCGAACTTTTGAGAGCTTTTTTTAACTTTGAGCTCTGTCTTGGTGGTAGCTCTAACCACAGCTTGAAACAGACCTTTTTTGAAACACACCTTTTTTGAGACAACTCGGGCTTTTGAATCAGCTTGAAGGTTCGAAGAGACGAGAACGCCCAGGGCGCCCATTGTTCTCAGGCGCTGATTGTGGCGGGGCAATTTCACCCAATCCATTCGAGGCACGACTTGAGACATCCTGCTCTCGCTGCCGCCTTTAAGTCCTGAGTGGTTCAAAGGCTAGTCCTCATTTTTGATGGACACTATGTTTTGGGCTCACAGATCCTTGTGGTGGTTCAAACATCGCCTGTTGGTGTTGGCCGATTCGGATTTTATTGAGAGAGTAAGTCACTACTTATCCGACCCCCCACCTGTTCTTTGGACCCAACACCCAGGAACAAGTCAACAAGCGCAGGTTGGAGCTGGAGAAATCAGCTCTCCACCCTCAGATCCCAGGTCCAAGAAAAGGTCATCCTTCTTGCCATTTTCCTGAAGGGTTTTGTTGGCCCACGAAAACCCATGAAATGACCGGCTACCCCCCCCTCCCTACCCCCACCTTGCATTTTTTTGTTTTTGCGGCTGAGGTGCCTGTCATGGACCGGTGCGAGGTGCTGGTGGTGGGTGCCGGCCCGGCAGGCTGAGGGGAAAACGGAACACGGGAGGCTCCGCGGGGAAGAGCCAGAGACTTCTCAACAAATTCGCGCTGGTCCCGTGGCTCTCAGGGATCCTTCTCTAATGCCGAAAAACAATTCCCAGGACCACATGGGTTTCTAACGAACGGGTGAGAATGGGGAATCAAGCTCTGGAGCTTTGCGGGCGTTCTTTTTTCCCGTTTGCTCATGGCAAAATAATGGGGTTCTCCATCTTCGAGATCTTTTGCTCCAAAGATTGAACAACTCAGAAACCGACCGAAGACTCACTTGCCCAAAGCGAATCAACCCACAAGGTGAGCAGCTTTCATTTCTGGGTCCAGGGAGGGGTCAATTGAGAAGGCAAATAAAAGACTTCTATGCGAAACATTGCTGTTTGTTTTGCCTGCCAACATGTTTGCTTGCTTCGTCGGCTTCACTTCTTTGAGTTGCTCAAACTTTCCATCTATCCCGTTCCATCCCCATCTTATCCCATCTCATTGTGGCTCATCCCATCCCAGCCATCCTGCCTTTCTTCATCCTTTCTTCCCTTCATCCCTTTTTCCCTTTTTCCCTTCATCCCTTATCCTTTCATGCCTTCATTGCTTCATTGCTCTATTGCTGCAGTGCTTCATTGCTTCATTGCTTCATTGCTTCATTGCCTCATTCTTCATGGCTTGATTCCTTCCGGCCTCAGCCCTTCCCGTTTCTTCCTCTTTTTCCGTTTCCATCCATTCAATCCTTCCCTCCTTGTCTCTCCTTCCCTCCTCGGCTGCCTCCCTTCTTGCTTCCCTTGATAAGCGCGATTTCCATCCAACCGAGCCGAAAAGGCTTTCTACTTCCAGTCAAACCAATGAGAAAACCACCAGTTTTCAGCGCTTCCTTTTGAGTGGGTTCAGATTGGTGGCCTTTTTGTCCTCGAACCAAGCAGGAACCCCATGGGCCTCCGACTACCACGGCCGGTTTTCCCCCGGAGGCCTCTCCGCCGCCCTGAGCGCGCGCCGCGCGGGTGCGGACGTGCTGCTGCTGGAGCGCTACGGCTGCTTCGGAGGTTTGAAGCCTACGTGGGGAAAAGGGACACCTCGCTCGATTGAGGGCTCCCATGAGGTGGACCAACCACAGCCACAAGACCCTAAGTAGAGGCCAGTCAACCACAGAACCCTTGCAAGTTGCAGTAAAGCATCGGGATGTCCAGCTTGCCTCAATTTGCCAGCTAGACAATCGAGAGCCATATTTTGGTGGCCTTTGTCGTACTGCCGCCTGCACGCGCGGAGTGTGCAGGCACCATCACGACGGTGGGCATGGAGACCCTCGGATGGTACAGATACGACGCTCGGCCATTCCCCAAACCACCCGCCCTCTCAACCCCCACTCCCAACATCCCAACCCCCACCCTCCTAACCACACACCACACCGCCACCCCCTAACCACACTTTGAGGAGGGCACGGAGGACTGCGAGGGCATCGGCCGGGAGATGGAGCGGGTGGCGGAGCGTATGGGGGGCACCACCAAGTGGCCCTACAACGACTCCGACTGCCTCGACGCCGCCGGGCCCTCGGCGGTCCCGCTTCGGCTAGCAGACGGGCGGGCGGAGTCTGAGTTAAACTTGAATTTTTGTTTTGTTTTGGGAAAGGTTGAGACAGAGCCCGGAATTGGCCGGACTTCTTATGGATGTGGTGTGGTGTTCTGTCATGGTTCGATGAAGTTCGTTTGTTGTTTCTGGCTTCTTTCTGATTCTTTCCTTTGCGTTTTTGTCCGCCCGGATTCCTTGAAGATCCTTTGATTAACATTGGCTGCTTCCGGGGTCGCCTCCGTGAAGTTTCTCTTTGGCTCACCTGAGTCTGTTTGGTTCGGCCTTGTTTATTCGTCGGGCACCTGTGCGCCAAACAAATGGTAGATATGGAGGAGCCAGGCCGTCATCAAAAGGCACGGATATTTATGGGCTGTCATGGAAGGCAGAGCTCCCTCTCTCTCTCGCTCTCGCTCTCTCTCTCTCTCTCTCTCTCTCTCTCTCTCTCTCTCTCTCTCTCTCTCTCTCTCTCTCTCTCTCTCTCTCTCTCTCTCTCTCTCTCTCTTTTGTCTCCCGCTCTCCCGCTTTCTTTCTTTCTTTCTTTCTTTCTTTCGTTCTTGATTTCTCTCTCTATCGCTTTCTCTTTCCAATTCTCTTTCTCTTGGTTGGAGCTCAGGCCGTGTGGGGCAAACAGGGCCGGGCGCTGTCCGTGAGGAGAAGTTCAAGCTGGTGGCCGATACGCTCATCAAGGAGCGTTTTTACAGGCCACTGGGGCCCCGGAATCTCAGAAGTTGGCGTGTCTTTTTTTCGAGGGTACCTCCTTTTTTTGGTGGCGAAAGGACCACCACCACCTTGAAAGAGCTTCCCAAGTCGCCGGGCATCTTCGCATTTCGACTCCTTAGGAGTCGGGAGTTCGCCCTCTGCTTCATATCTGGGTGGTTGAGGCAGGCAACTGGATGCCGTCGATCGGGCGCAGAGCCTTCCAGCAGGTCGATTTTGTTGGCAGAGCCGAGCACTCGGGTTTCCCAAAAAGGGGTTTCAAAAGGAAAGAAACAACAAGCAATCCACACGCAATCCACACGCACACACACACACACGTAAACAGACCGGGGGGGCGGGGTTGGAGCCAAGACCAAAATGAGGTTGTACCCCAATCTGGCTTCTGTTTGTTCAGGAGTTCGGGCAACAGATTCCCCATTGGACAGAGAAGCAACATGGAGCAAGGCGCCCCATGTTTTTCGTTTGCCTAGTTCTATTTGGGTGTGCCCATCTTTTTTGGGGGGGCCCTCCAAATTGGCGGTTTTCCTTTTGGTTTCCCTTTAAACCCACCAAACATAGGGTACCCTCGAACATCCCATGTTGACATGTGATAGCAAAAGCCAAAGCAACCATGTTTGGCTTCCATTTGGGTGTGTCTTTAATAAAACACACCCATTGCTTCAAGACCACATCGCCGGAGTCAAATGATTGTGTCTGATTGAGTGTAGGGAATCTGCGTGCGTCCGGGCGTCGGTAAGTGATTCCATGAGCTTGGTCAAAGATCCTGGGTTAAACACGGGCAATGCCCGGCGACAACGGGCTTGAGCCAAATCATGAATCAATTCTTTTCCAGCGGGTTGGTGCTGGCTTCCGTTGTGCCACGGACGGATAAATTCGGATTATGGATCCCCCTGTTTTGAGTTTCCCCCGTCTGAGCCGAGCATTTCGCTTGAACCCTCAAGCTTTGCGTCCTCCCTGAGTTCACAGACTTAGACAGTCTTAGTGGACAATCGACTCCAGTGGGATTCATGCAACTGGTGGTTTCCTTGAGATCCCGACTTGTTCATTGCCAAAAGGCAGACTTTGATTCCCACGTCCTGCACAACTTAGGAAGTGCGGTATGTGTCCAAGTTGGGTAATCTCCCAACATGTTCCCCCCCCCCCCCTCCCCCCCCCCCCTTTTTTTTTCTGGATTCCCTCTTCTTCCAACAGGAAAGGGGTTCCTCGGGGGAAAAAAAAATCGCCACGGCCGGAGCGAGCGACTTTCGCAGGTCCTGGTGAACTCTGAGAACAATATCTACGGGGTCATCACGGAATCCAAAAGCGGGCGCCAAGCCATTCTGGCGTCGCGGGTGGTCGACTGCACAGGACACGGGGGGAAAAAAGCTCCGGTAAGAGCCGTGATGGTAGAGGATAAAACCTCTGCGGATGAAGATTGACTCCCTAAAAGCATCTGTTTGAAAGAGTCCGGCGGGATGTTTGGGATCCCTCCGATTTCGTTGCCAGGTTGATTCATTTGGGCAACAAGGGCAACAAAACCGGCTATAAGTTGGGGGCTCAAACTGGAATCCTCGACGAAGTTTTAGTCTTTCCACCAGGGAGCCCCCGAAAACAGTCGGAAACACAAACCAGCTTCCAGTTTGTTATCGTCTATTTTACCAACAGGGTCCCCTGAAAACAGTCGGAAAACCAGCTTCCAGTTTTGTTCTCTTCCATTTTCGGAGGCAGCGTGCCATGTCGGGGTGCGATGTCAGGAGATGCAGACATCGCCCACCTGGCCGGCTGCGAGTATTCTGTCATGGACAAGAGCAATGGGATGGGAGTGACTACAGTGCAGTGCTCAGAGCTCCCTCCCCTCCCCTCTCCCCTCCCCTCCACTCCCCTCCCCTCTCCCCTCCACTCCCCTCCCCTCTCCCCTCCCCTCCCCCCCCCAAGAAAAAACACCACCGGGCGTGGACAAATGTGGTGGAACCCCTCTTGCTGTGAATTCCCACGAATCTTTCTTTGTCAGGTCGTGATTGCCTCTTTTGAGAACAACAACGATGGGTTGACGCTTTTGCCAGCCTGCCCTGAGTTCTTCAGATGCGGCGCTGATGATCCTTGACACGACAGGACCATGCAAGGTTCATGAGGCAGACACCGAGGGATTTTTCGCAGGGCCTTTGGTCTTCCGCACACCAACTTTGGTGCATTTTGCTTGGATGTTAGGACTAACTTTTTGCCAACTCATGGGTTCTCCATTGAACTACTGAAAGTTAAACGTTTAGCAGTTTAGCAGGGGAGCAGACAGCTTCCAAACGCCAAGGTCTTCAACGCGGTGAACGTGGACGTGGGGAAGTTCAAGGACTACACCGCGAGGAGAAACGACCGACGCGCGTCCTGTTTTTTTTTGGGGGGGAGATGTGGGACGCCGGGTTGATCAACGTTCTAGCCACTCAGTGTTTGTTCTTGCAGTTTGTTTTTCTGCATCTTTGGGATGCCACGATTTGATATCTGTCATGGACCAGCATGACACTTTTTTGGCTGGAGGTTGAAAGTCTGGTCAAGAACATGAGCGGGTCAAAGGTGTCTGGAGCTGAACGGAGAACCCTCCAAAATGGAGGGAGACCCCCTTGACCATCGCCAAGGCTCACTTTGGGTTTTCGCCGTTTCGAGTAGTCAGGGTACAGGGTGTCCCTTTAGCTTCAGTTTGGTTCCAGTTATTTACCCGTCGCATCCATCTGTTTTTTGCCCTGCACGGCCAGACAAGTCCAAAGAGGACACCTACGAACACCCCCTCGTGGCTCCTGAGCCACGAAGCTGACAGGGCAGCCACCTAGTTTTGAATGGCCTGGTTTGTTTTGAAGCTGAGCTTTTGAGTTTTCTTTTTGAAGACAATCCCACAAACCTTTCGGGTCGCTCTTGCTCTCTTTCCCTCTTTCCACGAAGGATCATGGAAGTGGACAGCACTGCTTTCTTACAGGTAGTGTGCTCCAAAACCCTTTGCATGTTCATGGTCGCAAAGAGAGGTAGAACAGGGTTTCCTGAATTTCCCTGTTGGAACCTCCAACAGTTGCCGCCAGTCAATTGCAACTTTTGAAAGGGAAATCCAGTGACCCCTGTGGAACCTTTGGCCGGATTGCTCCGAGCCTCCAAACAATGACCACGCGTGGGGAACATTGCTACAGTTTCCACAGGCCAACTTGTGCCGGGCGGAGCGCTTCCCCCCTTTCTGGCTGGGTCGACCATGAGCCCCGCTCCGATTTGGTTCTGGATCGTCGAAGTGCTCAGAACATATGACATATTTCAAGGTTGACCAAATAGTTGAACAGCTTGGGATTGAAAGGAGGAAACCATTTCAGGAGACCCTGTGCTGAGAAACCCCCCCCCCAATGCGACCCCCCTCCCCCCCCCCAAATCCCCCAAATGCGATGTGCCGGGTTGTCGTTTGACGCGCCGGCTCGAGCCGACTAGCTCCGAGCATCTTTTTCCAGGAACCCGGCGACCTACAAGGACTGGAGCCGCACCTGGCAGCAGACCACCTCCGGCAAGGAGGACGGGCCCATTTGGCCCAGGCCAGGGGCGGGTTGCGAGATTCTGTGAACAAATCTAAAAAAAGAAAAACACACCGTTTGGAGGATGTTTCTTAGAGTCCCTTCGGGATTGGACTCTTCAATAAGCCGGTGGGTAGGTTGTCGATAAGAAGGTTTGGGACCTTGTTGGCGCATGGAGGTGTTTCCTTTGTGGAACATCCACGAGGTGTTCCGTTTTTTTGTTTATCCCGTTGTTTGCGCAATGTCGAACAAACCGGCGCAGCGGGTTGGGTTTCGGGGAAGCTTTGCCCTGGACCCGTTTTTTTCTTCCGCTATGTGCCGCACTTTTCTCGTGTGCTTTGGCACCCCGTCGGCCACCTGCTGCATGCGGATTCCCATGCGCACATCCCGCACGGATTCCCCTGCGTCACCGCCTGTTTCAGTGCGTCCTACACACG
>CAUJNA010001169.1:67500-147500 GCA_963377175.1 Effrenium voratum
AGAGGTTAGGCGTGTCAAAAATCCGCCGCGGGCCCCCCCCTCCCCCCCTCAGACTCCCCTAACCACCACTTAGAACACGCCTCGCCCCTTTGCAGAGACTAACTTGGCTTTTGCAAAGGGGTCGGCGGATTCTATTTGGGGTTAATGTTGTTTGTAATAATACGGGGTCGGCCTAAAAAGGGCTCCTGTGTCAGCGCGTTTTGAATAGGGACTCACTTGATGGCAAGGTGTCATGGGAGACTTTGCGTTGAGACTTACGCTGCTCGTATACCTTCAGCGCATGCTGAACTTGATTCCACATAGAACTCCCGCAGCTCGGGATTTCTGGCGTTGCTGCCCCAAGTTCGGCACAGGCAGGTGCCTTGATCTAGTTTCCTGCAGGCATGTCTCCCCCCTTGTCCGCGAAGCTGGTGCAAAGACGTTAGGGTGCAAAGCCGTCAAGAGGGTGGCCTTCTTGTCAGCTTCGCCCGGGTCAAAGCAGTGCCCGACGCGCCGGTTGGGGATCTCAGGACATGTTCGCTGGATTTCTGGCGAGAAAGGCAGAGGGCCGGGCCTGGCAAGGTGGGGTTGGGATTCATCCCCAGGAGAATTTGAAGTCTCCCTACCTTCAGAGCGAGTTCGAAAAGGCAGCGCAGGCAGGAACATGCCTGGGACGTATTTTCAGACTTCGCTTGAGCCTCGGGGTGAAAAGGAAGGTTTCATTGATGGCACAGAACACTCTTCACTTCGCACTTCGCACTGTCCAAGTTGTGCCCATGCTCCCTGCATTGGCACGAAAGCACAGGGCCCCCAGCCCCTATACTGCCAGGTTTCCAGCTCAACCATTGCACGCTTTTCACTTGTTTCGCCCAGAGAGGGCGAAGGTTCGAGCGCCATTTTTGTGAGTTCCGCCCTTTAATCTTCTGCAAAGCTCCCCCAAACCTCCCGCAGCCCTCCAGAAGCTCTCCAATTCCCTGGAGCACTCCCCCCAACCCCCAACCCCCAGCCCCCAGCCCCCAGCCCCCAAGCCCCGACCCCCACTCCCAAGCCCAACCCGCCAACCCCCCAAACCCCCCCCCCCACTCCCCCCCTCTCGGAGCGCGCTCAGGCAGGGGTGATCCCACAGGACAAGCTGCGGCACTTCGGGGGGTCCTGGTCTGCCCTCTCGGAGGCCGGAGAGGCCACCAACCTGAACCTGGTGCACCAGAAAGGCGCGGGCCATTTCGGGTTCTACACGCCGCTTTCCTCGTGCGGGACGCGTCCTTCGGACGCGTCCCTGGTGAGTTCTTCGGACGGCTGAGGGGGGGGTCCGATGGGACGGAGTGTCCGAGAGCTTTTGGGCCGAAGTGGCAGCTGTAGGGAGGCCGCGACGGGGTCCGAACGGACGGACTTTGGTTGGGCGTGGGTTTACGTGTTTTCGAGGTGCCTGTTTTCGAGGTGCCTGGCGTCCCCCCCATGCCTCCCTTAGAAACAGAAATCGGGCTGGGCTTTCTCGGGTCTATGAACAGGACATGGGTTGCCACCCCAGTCTCCCAGTCTCTTTGGGAGGCTCAGAAAGAGACGCCAGGTGGTTTCTAGGCAGAAGGGAGACTAAAGGGAAACCAGCTTGGGCTGAGACAAGCAATTGGTTTTCCACGGCTTCTGTTTTTTTTTTAGGGGGGGACCCTTGTTGTAAAGGCAACCCAAAGGTGTCCTCGTTTTATCATACCCATTCTTAGAATGCCAATACTAGTTGTCATGTCGTGTTGGACGTGATGCTGGAATTTGGGACGTCTGCTGAAATGTTGATACACTGTACGTTTTTAAGGTTCACTGAGTTTGGGTTGTGTGAATGTTGAGGGTGCCCCTTTAGGAGAGGCAGACCACCAGCAAAGCCATGATTTTGGGGGTGCCCGTATTTTGACACATGGCCATATGGGCCCACCATTTTTTGTTTAGGAATGCCGTGGCTGAGCTGGACACCACTCATGACCGCTTGCTGTCTTTCACTACCCAGTGGGCCGCGCGTGATGCAGGTGTAGATCCAACCTGCGTCAGGCGCGATATGGGCGGTTGCAAATCGCGGGCAGAGTCCGAAGCTTCGAGCTGGTCGAAGCTTGCTTGCTTGCTTGCTTGCTTTGCTTGCTTTGCTTGCTTTGCTTGCTTTGCTTGCTTTGCTTGCCTTGCTTGCTTTGCTTGCTTTGCTTGCTTTGCTTGCTTTGCTTGCTTGCTTGCTTGCTTGCTTGCTTGCTTGCCTGCCTGCCTGCCTGCCTGCCTGCCTGCCTGCCTGCCTGCCTGCCTGCTTGCTTGCTTGCTTGCTTGCTTGCTTGCTTGCTTGCTTGCCTGTCTTTATATCTGCGGGGGCTGATTTCCTCGCTTGCTTCCTTTGAGAACTGACGTTCCACCCCCAGATTGGATAAAGCCCGTCGTGTGGCTATCTTTGTTCCAGGGATCACTCGGTTTTTTTCCATGGAGTCATGGCCCATATGTGCTGTTTCCCTCAGAAGCTTTCGCAACAACACTGAAAGGGACGCGCCTCCGCAAAAAGATAAATTCAACCCTATTGCCAGTAAATCAACATGATCCTTCTTGGGGCTTACACAAAAAAACAGGAATCTACTCCCCTGCGGAACATGAACCCGGGAACAAGCTGCCATGTGAAGAGGCATCTCCTTTTTGGGGCCCTTGGTGGTTGAAGAGAGCGCGGTGTTGCGGCGTCCCGGTGAGGAGCCTCACCAACGCAGAGATGGAGGGCCGCCAGAACGTGGTGCACGCGCTGGACGCGCTCCGGCACACCGTGCCAGGCTTCGAGCCCTTCGTCTTGGTTTGTCGCTTACTTGATGCCAGTCTTTTTGGCGGTTACAGAAGGTTGCTTCCGTGTTTTTCACTTGTTTTTGGGAGGGACTTCTGATGGGATTTGAGGGATGGGTGCCCCGGGTCAGGCAGGGTGCCAATGGTCTAGACTTTCTCTTCAGCCTTTTCTTGACACCCTGATACCCTCCACTTGCTTTTCCCTTCAGAGCTGAATCCCTTTTCAGATCGAAAAGGTCGACCCCAAAGCAATCCTTTGGACCAGCGACCCTCGTGGCTGCCTCCCAAACGGGGCTTTTGGTTTGTATTGAAGGGCAAAATTGAAATGGGCGGTTTCCTGGAGGTGTCAAAGAAAAGAACACCAAGACGGGTTTAATATATACCCTCAGGCAGACCTTGGGGGAGGGGTGCTGAAGGTGTGTTGAAGGTAAGGCATGCCGCAGACATCTCCACAACCCAAAAAACAAATTCAAACACCAGTTTCATGACTCCATTTTGCCATATTTTTGACCCAATCTTTTCTCCAGGTGCACCTTGCACGACGCGCTCCCGACTGACCATCTGCCGTTTTCGGCCGTTTGAAGCCCCGAGGAACGCGAAGCTGCGGAACTTCGCCATGACGGTGGGCACCAGAGACTCCAGGAAGATCATGGGGACATACAACCTCACAGGCGCCAGCGGCCCACTGCAGCGGCCGTTTTTTGTTTTTTCCTCCCGCAAAGGCGGTGGTTTTGGTAACACAGAGGGGGGGCTGGAGCCCTTGGTGGGGTCCGTTGTTTTTGTTTTGGTGAGTTTTGCTCCTTTCCGCTTGTTGTTCGTTTCTGTTTTTTGTTATTTTTTCTTTCGCGTGGGGAGGGGCGTTCTTAAGAGTCAAAAAGCAAAGAAAGAGGGTCCGTTTTTCTCTTGGCCGTGTCAATTCCCAGACATCCCGAAGTCCTGGACGTCAAAGTTTGCAAAGAATTCGGGCTTTGGCCAATCTCGTGAGGGAGGGAAACCGCATGGCGACCTTTTATGGCCCTTGCTTCGTTTGCAAGCACCTTGGGTCCATCTTGCAACCTTCGGGCGGTGTCGTTTTTTTTTTTTTTGTATTCTGCCCGCCACGCGAAATGTTCGTGGCACGCCGGGGGGAAGGCCCCCTATCGGTTTCTGGTTGATGGGAACCCGCTGAAAAGGCGCTGAAAACTGGCGCACGGACTTGCGGGCGGGCTTTGGGGTTGAGACTCTTCAGGTACCATCCGGGACGGTGCCGAACTCTGACCTCAAATCGAAGCATGCTCAGAGAATATGTAATACTTGACTGCTATTGGGTTGGATCTTTAGACTTTAAACTTTTTGGGAAATAAAGGTGTTTTCCACTTAACCCCCAACAAGTTAAACTTTTTGCCGTGGCATTTGGAACGTCAATAGGTTGCTTCAGGGTATGCCGTTTTGGGTGTTTCAAATGGGAACCAAAGGACACACCACGACCCTTTGGCGGGTCCACCGCGAGGTGAGGATGTATGCAACCAAGCGCGCTTTGAAGACGCGGTGGGCATTTTCCCGGAGTTCATCGATGGCCGCTCGTCAATCAAGGAAAGGTTGAGTGTTGCGGCGGATCTCGGCGGATCCGGGGGAAGTCAGTCGTTGAGCAGCGTTCTAAATTCCCTGCAATTGAAAGTCGTATTCGTGAGAAAGTATGGCTTTGGACATGTTGTTTCGTCCTAGGTCGCGGAAGGCGTAGCCTTATTGGATGCATTGAACAGCTCTGCTTTTGTGGCTTCGCAGTGTTCGCGCAAGCGAAAGCTTACGAACACTAACTTCTACTAATCAAAGAACATATCAATCCACATAGGGCAGTGTGGCGTTTGTTGCGTAGGCACCGCTCGCAGAAGCTGCCTTCACAGCCTAAAACCTCAGGTACACCCCCATCCAACATGAAACCTGACTGCCTGGAAATCCATTGTCCCACAGTTTCTGTTTTTTTCCCCAAAAGCTGAAAGCTTTGGGGTCTAAGCCCAGATAGGCTTCGGGGTGGTCCGGGGCGGCCCTGAGGTAAGGTTCCACGAGGGTTCCACCATTCCACCAGGGTTTCATGAGGGTTCCACGGGGTTCTGCGAGGGCTGCGGGGTGGTGCGAGCACTATCAAGAGCACCGCATGCCGTTGGGGATATCACCTGAGTTTTTTTGTTTTTTTTTTTCGGGCGGGTTCCAACATGGATGAAAGGGTCTTGGGGTCTTGACTCCTCTCCCTCGCGTTACGACACGGAGGCTACAACATCCTCATCCTGCCCACCACGGGGCGCTTCTTCCAGGTGCTGCGTGTGTTGGGTCTGCATGGGTGTGGGGACTGCCCATTTTTGCCTCAATCCTGGTGACTCCGACAAACAAGCAACATGGGAGACTGGCCGACTTGCAGGTGCTTGCTGAACCCTTGCTCAGATGGTGACACCAGTTTGTAAGAATCCGCGGCTGCACACGCTGTTCCATCCCGTCGTTCGCTTTTGGCTTGACGAAGAGTTCCGAGTCACAGACAAAGCCTGGAGGCCACCTCTTTAGCCAATCAGCTGAGGCGCGGACGATGCTTTGGTGCCCAGGTCTTGCTCCTTCCTGCGGACGGCTTTGCTCTCACATTCTTTGTTGGTTTTGACTCTCTCTCTCTCTCGAGACATATTGGCAGACACGTCTTGCATACATACACATACATACATACACACATACATATATACCTGCAAGTACGTATACCATATACGTACATACACACCCCTTACATGTACGTACACATACATACACGTGCATGCATATGCACGCACATACATACATACATGCATGCATGCATGCATACATACATGCACATACATACTTACGTACATACATACGTACGTTCATACATACATACATACATACATACATACATACATACATACATACATACATACATACATACATACATACATACATACATACATACACACATAGATAGATAGATAGATAGATAGATAGATAGATAGATAGATAGATAGATAGATAGATACATGCATGCATGCATGCATGCATGCATGCATACATACATACATACATACACACATAATATGTACCTACATGTACATATAACATATACATACATACACACATACATATACGTACACATACACATACATGCATTTACATGTGCATACATATAAACACATACATATACTAGCACACACACACATACACATGCATATATGTGAATGCATGTACATGCATATACATGCGTATGCATACATATAAATGTATGTACATTTACATACATTTTCACATGTACATACATGTACATACATGTACATACATGTACATACATGTGCTTACATGTACATACATGTACATACATGTACACACATGTACATACATATACATACATACATACATATACATACATATACATACATACATACATACATACATACATACATACATACATACATACATACATACATACATACATACATACATACATACGTATACATACATGTACATACATATACATACATGTACATACATATGCATACATGTACATACACAAACATACATATACGTACATATACATACATACACGTACGCACACGCATATATATATATATATATATGTACAATACATGCATATACATACACAAATGTACATATACACACACATGCACACAAAACAAAGTAGATATACATCCATATACACATGTACATGTGCACATGTATACTGCGTACCTATATTCATATAAACATATCTATTTACATCGACATATGCAAATTCATATCTCATATACCTGGAACACGCATGAGAAACGCAACGCAACGGAGCGCAACGCCAATGTGTGTATATATGTATATATATATACACACACGCGTCATAAATGTTGCATATGACATGATTCATTCCTGGTGTAACATACACAGATACATACATACATACATACATACATACATGCATGCATGCATACAGGTGTAAGCGTATTGCATACACACACACACATTCACATACATTCACACATACACTCATTTACACAATGTAAACGTCTTCCTTCCGTGCCTTGTTGGAGCCTCGAGTTCCGCCGCTTTTCGCATCGTTGTTTTGCGGGGGTTTGCGCGATGCTGAAGAGGTGCCCTTCGGGTGCATGGTGCCCAAGACGGGCCCGGACAACTTGCTGGTGGCCGGGCGTGCCACTACGCTTCGAATCGACGAATGTCGAGTTGCGAGGCGATTGCGAAAGGTCAAGGTAGGAGTGTAGTACAAAAGTGTTAGACAAACATGTGACTCAGAATTGTCGCTGAGTAGTTTCAGGTGGAAGTGTTAGGCCAACAGCTAGATTTTCGGTGAACCTCCCAGAGTAGTCGTCCGGACATGCAGACCAGAAGTCTTGCTGATTCAAGTGCGCGGCTTTAAACTGTTGCTCGCCAGCATTGATCGGCTGGCAGCAGTATCTCTTAGATGCATCGAGCAACGTCTCCACACAAGTACATCTCTGAGCAACGCTAACATCAGCCGTGTAGCAGCATCCAGTTCGTTTGTTTATTATTCTTTGTTTGATTTCCAATCTGCATTCGGAATCGTGGGATTATCAGGTTTTTGGACAGAACGCAACAGCTGACAGCTTTCGATTTGGTATCACCTAGGTTCTTTTCTATAGGCGGCCCCTACTTCTTTTGACATCTCCACCCATGGCTTGACCAGAGCACAGCCTCTCCCAATGTAAGTCTGATGTGCGGGAAGGAGTGTAGGTGTTCGAAGGGAAAGAAGAAGGAATCATCGATTTTCGATTCTGCAATACCCTGGTCTGCAAACTTTGCAACTCGTCCGCCTTGGTTTCGGGAAGTCATGGCAGGTTTGCATCTGGAAACGCCCGGTTTTGATGCACCTTCTTCAAGCGCCGAACCGACACAGGTTTCAACGTCGAAGATGGTTTTGACCCCCCAAAAGTAATGGAAAACAAAAGAAAAACGAGTTTCAGCACAACAGGGTCTTTCCTTCGGAACCAAAGCGGGGGGGGGTCAAGCCCGGAAACGGCGCCAACCCCCTCGCCGACCCATCCGAGTCTGTGGCTGGGGACCGGGTCTCCCACGCCGCCATGCGCAACATGATGGCCGGGTACCCCGGGAAGAAACCCGCTGCCCCGGTCCCAGATGCGACTTTTCGTCGGGCGAGTCTGATGTGAGTGGGGTGGTTTTGGCCGGCAGTTGTGCCTGGCCTCAGCACAAGCCATGATGTAGGTTGTTTGCGTGAACGTTGGACAAGAATCCAGGGGCCGTCTCAAGGGTGTTTGCACCTTTGGGGGCAGGGAAGGGGGTCTAAAGCTTTGGGCAAGTCTTTCGACGTCACCAAACTCCTCCGAGCTGCGAACCAACGAATCAAAGGGCAATGAGTCAAAGAGCACCGCTCTCTGGGGGCCACAAGCAAATCCAGCCGTACCCGAGACAGCAGCACATTTGGGGGTGTTTTTTTTTTCAAGGGCACGGAAACCTAAAAAGGCCCCCCCCCTCTCTCCTCCCAAACAACCCCCCCCTCTTTTTTTTTGGGGGGGATGTTCCCTCAAAAAGGAAGACAGACGCGCCCTCCGGAGGGTGCGTCTGTCTTCCTCTTTCCGCCGCGCCGTCCGGAGGCGTGCACCGTGACGGGCCAAGCCGCCGGCGTGGCGGCGGCGGTGTCGATCCAGCAGAAGCGCCGCACGCGGGGGCCCAAGGCAGACCCGGTGGCGAAAGGGGCCGAGGCATAGGTGTCCTTTTTGGTTGTTTTGGTAGAAAAATAGATGGCCCTGGCTTACCTGGTGGTTTAATCATCTCCAGGGCCATCTAATTTCCCCGAAAAGGACACATGAACGGGGCGGAGGGCGTTGAGAGAGGCGGCAACAAGAGGTGGAGGCGAACCTAGGGGAATGGGCTCAAGAAATGGAAGAGGTCGTTTTTTTTTTTTTTTTTAGTCTTTGTTTCGTGCCATTTTGAGGACCATCTTTTTGAGCAGCCGCATGGCCTTGTTTAGAGGAAAGCCACAAGGAAGACCAAAGTCCTTTTTTGTTTGGGGGGGGGGGCGTCCTCGACTTGGGTCCCTTTGTTTCTTGTTTTCACATTTGCATGTTTGCTTGTGCAAGTTTGATTGAAGAGTTCTTCCGTCCTCTCTCATGGCTCACTTTTTACCTTCCCCCGCGTCTTGAGCTTCGCTTTGGTGGAGCTCACTGAGCCACAAGATGCCCAACTGCGATAGAGTCACTGACCGTTCGGGTGAAGATAGCCGGTCTTCTGTTCAAAGCGTGAAGGATCAAAGGATGTCTCCAAATGGCTGTGGCTCAAAAAACCGGTACCCAAAATGGGTTGCCCTGGTAAGTGGACACAGGGACCAAAATTTGCGTAACCCCGCCTGTTTAATTTTGAGCCACACCCAAATGAATCTGAACATCCTTCTAGCTGAGAAGTCTGACGAGCATTTTGAGATGCCTTGGGATGCGGCAACTTGAGATGTCTGACGAGCTGGTGTCCTCAAATTTGTTTCGAGCCGGGGATTCTTCCGAGAACTGGCGCAACACTTGGTGGATGCCTTTGAGGGAGCTCGGGCACTGGCTGTTGCCTTTTTCTTGTCGTTTTGGGTCATGCGGCTGAGGAGGGAGGTCGACATCACCCATGTACAGAAAGAGCTTCGAAGGCAGGGACACCGGGTTGATCTCGAGTCGCGCTCTAGGGGTCCGCAAGGTGGATCTGGAGCCTGGAAACATCTACAAATGGTTTGCCGTACCATGGATTGTTTCCGGGCCACTTGCCCCCTCCCATTTGTAACTGCTGCTGCCATGTTGCAAGCAGAGGAGAGGGAGATGCTTATAGGGGAATCAGGTGGGGGGTGGGGGGTGGGGGGTGGGGGAGGGAGACTGGAGATCGTGCCAACCCATGACTTGCTGGCAGACTCTGAAGATTTGGCCGTTTATTCTGTGTTTAAAGGCCAGTTGTTTCCCTTTTGCAACTGCTGACACAGAGAATTGTTGCCCACCGTGAACTGAAGGATCTATCATTGAAAAGGCTGTTTTGCCTCAGTGTCACAGAAGTGGGAAGCTATGAATTCTAATAAGCCGCCTCAAACATGGGCGGTGGACATACATTTTCGCCTACTACGTGATGCCCACCAGATTCATGCCCGTATTGCTTCATGTTTGGGGACGAACAGGCAGGCAGGCTTCACCCCTAGTCTAGTGCTCTCCGAGGTATTTGATACGTGGATCTCAAAAGGGTGTCCCCTGTTAATTTCTAGGGAGAAACTGCTCTCCGAGCACCACCCCAAAAAAAACAACCAGTTTTGGTCTCTTTTAGACCTCCCCGTTGTGCGTGTTGGGGGTGGTGTATGACACGCGCTCTTGTCCCGTCGCCAGGCAGGGCGTGCGCCTCGGTTGAGGTGGGCCAGTGGTCCAATTGGCCCGTGTGTGGTTTTTGTGCGGCGCGGGCGGGGGGGAAAGCTCCTGCCCAGTGGATGGCACGGGCTGCGCGGGAGCATGGAAGACGCCTTTGGAGTTTGAGGAGAAATGGCCATTGGGCCATTTGAAGTGGAGTACAACACGACCATGGCGGTCCACCACTGTTTGAATGCTTTAGACCTACAGCAACCTGGAACAAAGCGGGCCCGCTCCCTTTCAGCCCGGGCTGTCTTTCCGTTTGGCAATTGAGTGGCACTGGCTAACAATACCCCGATCTTAAGCATAGCCGAGCCGGCCAGAAGGGCGGCTCAGGTCGATCCGTTGCGCTTGGTCTAGGATTTCGCGCACGCCCCTGTTTCAGAACCCTCTCCGCCGGATGCCTCAATCTGGCATGCACGGGGTCCTGTGCTCTGCCGCTCTGCAAGGGCCGGTCGGCAATTTTTGGCGCAGGGGCAGGGAGGATTTGGCTGATGGCTCAATGGCGCCTGCATCTTTTGTTGAGTCTAGAGCAAGCGAAGTTGAAAAAGCTGTGCGTTGGAAAGTAGAGGCTGTCATTCCAGGTCTTCCTGCCAGGGTGGGGGGGGTGCTCAGTGCTCAGACCAGACTTTTGAACTCACGACTGGGTCGATGCCTGTGTACTTTGTGCATAGTGCAAGCTTCGGCCCGCCGGATCGAACGCTTCGGCAATAGATCTTTAGGCTTCAACTTTTCGGGGGCAATCTGTGGGGTCTTCCGAATTGAGCCCAGACAAGGCGATAAACTTTGGGCAGAGGGGTGGTTGCAACCAAGATTCCTTTGCTTGCTGGTCAGGGAATGAGAAATGGACTGACCCTTATAAACCATCCAACTGGTGGTTTCCTTTCTTCGGGGATCCCAAAACGGTTCATTCCCACATTCCCTACCTATAGCACCAGCAAGAGTCTGATACAATCGCTGTGTTCAAAGCCCCCTAAACGTGTCGAGACCTGGGCCGGGCGTCGAGTGAATTCGGATTTCGCACCTTCGAGCGAGACGAGCGCAGGACAGTTTCTAGTCTGCACTGGACAAAACTCGCCTGTTGCAAAGAAAGGAAAGGAGACGGCCGCACCGACGACCAGCCAGATGGCTGAAGTGTGTGTGTGTGTGTGTGTGTGTCTATGTTTGCGTATTTTGTGTGGCTCGAGATACAACTAGGGGACCGCTAGAAGAGGTTTGGGGGCTATGCAATACACCCCTCCAGCTTTTCCGTTGGAGCATATCCTGGACCCCGTCCCATGCCTTTCGGTGAGTCAGAGAGGAACCAGAAGGGCCCCCCCCCCCCCCCCCGAGTTGGGTTGTCAGTTTCCTCGTACTCAGATTCAGTGTCACCCTGCAAATCCCATGTTGTTGGGTGAGCCCTAGAGAGGGCTGAACTTGTTCTGAATCCATAGCTATGTTCGCCTCAGGAGAGGCAGTCGGCGTGATTCCTGGACAGTTGCCAATTTAGCTTGACTGCTATTGGGTTGGATCTTTAGACTTCAACTTTTTGGGAAGTAAAGGTGCTTTCCACTTAACCCCCAAAAAGTTAAAAAAGCTTTTTGCAGGGGGGTCTCGCCAGCCACCAAGTTCGCCTCATTGGGTCGCCCAAGTTGCCCTGCTGAACTCCCGGTGGGGGACTCCCACGGCTCGGGGCTCGGTGGAAGCTTCTTTCGCCGTGTGAGGGCGAAAGGGGATGTCGCCACCCGGCCATTGTCGTTGCTAGTGGGAGGAAAGGAGCAGCAACTCTGGCGCCCCGAAAAATCGCTGCGCCGGGTTGGCAAACCTCAGGTTCTTCCCTGCTTAGACTTGCCAATTTCACAAGCACCCTACCCCGCAAAGAAGCGGCATGAATTGTCCAGTCTACTTTCACCTCTTGGCAAGTTTCCTACAAGCTCATTTCGGTTGGCTTTGAAAACCACCGAGCTCACCCTTTTGGGCGCAGACACTCTCTCCCCTGCCCCACTTACTGGCGCCAAAGCTTCGGTGTGGCCTCGCAGGTGCGCCCGTCCTCTCGCAGCAGCAGCTCGCCCCACCGGCGCCGAACCAAGGCCCCGGGCCCCGGGGCGGCGGTTTTGATGCGTTTTAGCTTCCCTCCAATTGGTGGCTTGGATGGGTGCTTTTAAGGAGGGGTTTCGGGGTTCAAATCCGCAAGCCACCAATCCAAGCCGCCAACTATTGGGTACCTGAATTTTGCGTTAGGTTCACGACACACGAGCCCAGCTCTGCTCTCAACATCTGGGTTTCGGGGCCCGGAACAGCTGCCGTCCCAGGACTCCCAGCTTGATCCATGTGCCGTTTGGCTTGGAAGGGGTGGTCCCTTCAGAGGTCCAGCAAGCAACCTAGGCGTCCTTTTTTTGGTTGATTCGGTGTAAGAATCGGTGGGGCGGTTCCTGGTTTGCCTGGTACTTCAATCAACTCCCAGGGAAGCCCATCTGTTGTCGACCAAAAGGGACGCCTATGGCCAGCGACCGGTCAGCTTCTGGGGCGCCAGTTGAGCCGAGCTCCTAACGGTAGGTTTCGTTTTTTCTTCCGGGGGGAAGCAGCTTGCCATCGGTGCGAGAGATGCACGGAAGCAGAAATTGGCTCATGATCTGAAACCCTAAATTATCCAATTGGTGGTTTCCGGTAAGGGAATCACACCAGCAAGTCTTAGGATGTGTTGTGTCAGAGGATGGCGAGAGAGGCACTGGGATGTCAGTTCCTCGTTCAGCTGGTTCTTGTCTCTCGACTCAAAGGATTGGCAGCTCCTTTTGTGCCTGTCTGGTGGTTCCGAAGTAACCGCAACCTGTCTCGCCGGGCGGGATGGTGCCGGCTTGCGCTCAAAAAGTTTGTTCTGAACAAAGACCCCAGGCTCCCGGAATCGCTTCGAAGCTTCGCTCAGCTCTTTTTCCTTTTAAATCCGCGGTTTGGGCACTGGTCTTGAGAGGTCCTTGTGCCATGCAACTGCGGGCTTAGGAATGAAGAGGCTCAATCTCACTGCCCTGAGTTCCTGGACTCGAAGCTTTTTGTGAAGACAAATTTAGTGGTGAACAAGACGTTCAGGCTTTTCCGCTCAGGAAGGGAATATGGGCATAGATGAATAGGGAACCAGGTGGCAGAAATCGCGACCTGAATCATGTCCACCAAAGGGTTCCCAAGTGGAATTCATTTACGCAGAACGGGCAGATGCACTGCACACGTTCTTGTCTCGGGAGGTTAGGTTCTTAGCACTTCGCCCGTTAAAGTCATCCAAATTGCTACATCGATTTGGATGCCCCCGCGGTGAGCCTTTTTCCAGTCTTTGCATTTGTTTGGTTCTGCTCATGTTTAGTCGCAAAGAACACTTGTTCGTGTGCAAGCACAAGGTTGGGACATGGAGATACATTGATTCCAGTTGGAAAGGACAAGTTGCATTGCCCTCTGGCATCTTTTCGCTGGGTTTGGTGTATTGTGTGGAAGAGAGGGTGACGAAGACAAGTGACAAGGGACTCGACAAGCAGGAAGTGTTGTTCATCAGGTTTCTTGCATCCATTAGGTTGGGCATATTTTTTCTCTTCCCTTGGTAATCTAGCACAAACAACGATGCCCTTGCACGACACCCTTGCACCGCGAAGCACAAACCGGAACTTTTGACCGTGACTCACATGGCTCAATCATTTTTCCAGGGGATTCCCTTTGGTTTCCGTGGAAAACCCAACCCCACAAAGGGCCTCGCAAGAAGACACATCTTTGAGGGGCATTCGCTTGCAGGATCCGGGAGCGGCGCGGGAGGCCTGGGCTGGGCCCATGGAAGAGGGCTCCTTTTGTGTAAAGCCCAGACTCGGAGCCGCAATCAAACTCCTGGTGATTGGAGGGTAGGACAAGCCCCTTGCCATAAGTGGGTGCCGCCTTCTTGGTTCTTGAAGCATTCTGGGTAGACCATGTTTGTACCGGGTTTTGATTGTGACTCACCTGAAGTGGACCCAGGTGATCCCTGCAAATCACGGAAGGACATCTTGGGAGCCCGGTACTCACCTGAACATAGGTGTCCTTTTTGGTGGAGCATGGCAAGCCCTGGTTAAGCTGTTTTGTTTCATCTATCAGGGCCATCTATTATCCAAGAAAGGAATGCTCTGCATCTCAAGATGATGGCCCAGGGAAATTAGGCTTGGGGAGGTTTCCTGGAAAGGCACTAGCCCGAAAGGTCCTGGGAGGGGGGGGGGGTTCTACTCTCAGCGTGCAACCAAGGGTAGCGTGAAGATTCAACAAGCTCAATCGGTGAGTGGCACGCGGCGTTGATTGAGGTGGTTCAGGTCATTCGACTGCCTTGCCAGGCTCTGGCCACCCGTACTTGGAAGACCACTTTACTTTGGCAGGGCTGCCTCACCTCTAAATGGGTAGGTGTCAAAATGCTCCTCTTCAATCACGTGCTGGCGCATCCTGGATTGAAAGTTGAGGATTGAAGATTCCTAGAAGAAGAAACTGGGAATCTTCAATTCAGGATGTGCTAGTGGGATGTGCCAGCACATCCTGGATTTGTCGGTAAGACTGAAGATTCCCAGAAAACCCTTTCTGGACATTTCCAAGTCATCCATAAGGCTAACATGGTGTGCTAGAATGTGCAGGGGCGCGTCCTGATAGCCCCAAGGATGTCGACCCAACTCAAAGCCGCAAGGATTGCGGTAGAACAAAAGGGCGAGTTCCCCCAGCAGTTGGATGAGGAACAAAGTTCATTTTTCCAGCGTTTCCCATCAAACATGATTTCGCCATTTAAAAACAGCACCTCAGTGCTCGCTCTTCAAGAGGCTCAGAGGAATCAATAACTCACTTAGCACATCCTGCAGGGTTGAAGGTTCCCAGAAAATACCAGCGCTTGATCAGGAACACATGCATCTTACTTTCGGGTTACCGGTGCAAGTTTGATATTGTGACAACACCTGCGCATAAATGCATTTTGGCCAAGAATTAGGATTCGAGTCCAGATAATCTAAAGTCTTGAGCCCAGACATGCTTTACAGCGCTTGACATCTCTTCAGCTTTAAATGCAGTTGAACGTTCTTGTTTCCTTTCAAACATGGCTCTAACATTGGCCCCGTAACAACTTGCGCATACGGATGACAACTCTGCAGTTGCCAATGCTTTTGGGGTGCTGAGCGCCATTCAGCATTTTTGGTTAATAATTATCTCAGAAGTTGTGTACATACGCACGTTGAACTGCATCACATTTCAACACAGGAATTCATCGCGCTTGTTCAAAGTGAAGACGCTGGCAGTGTTGCCAATATCAGTTGATGTGTATCGGCCTTGACCCTTGTGCGCAGTACCGTCTTGAGGGCATTGTTGTGCTCACATCCACTACCACTTGGGATCATTATGCCAGGAAAAGTGCGTACCCATGGCACTCTGGCTGCTCGATTCACCTTTGGCGCCTGTATCAAGCCATTAAGACGAGTGTTGGGCATGTTTGCCATTGCGTTTGGGCAGTTTATGTCTCTTCCCCAGGAGCGTGCCGGAATTGCTTACAGCTTTTCTTGTTCTAGTCTCTGGCTGCGCTGCAGTTTTCTGCAAGTCTCGCCGTGACATTTGGCAGAAATTCTTGATGAAGGATAAAACTAGGCCAACACCTGCAGTCCTGTAGGGAAAGGGTTGAGCATATAACATTGGCTTGTCCACAAGCCCGCTTTGCAGCTTTCGAACTTGTACGTGTTATCTTTGTTCAGTGTTGGCTGAAACCCTGGGATTGAGCCAGGAGGATGTCTACGTCTATACAAAGTATACATGGCCTTATATGGCTGTGTATATGTACCAGTCCCTGGGCCACGTACCCCCCCCCCCCCCCCAATGGTATGGTCCGTAGGGTCCCCCCCGCTCCCCCGCATCATCTGGGGATGCTGTCCAGTACCGTGTGGGCCCTGCAGCTTCGGTCCCAGACTCCCCCTTTCACCCCGTGAACCAACACCCCAGCACCTCTCGCAACATCCTACCCTAAACCAAACCACCCTGCAACCCCTCCTTAACCCCAACCCTAAGCCTAAATCAACCCAAACCCCAAACCCACCCGAAACCCACCGCAAACCAACCCTGAAACAACCCTAAACCAACCCACCAAGCCTAAACCAACCCAAACCACACCCCAACCACCCAACCACCCCACCACCCCCCCCCACCTCTACAGGGGGGGGGGGGGGCGTTGGGGGGGGGAGGGGGGGGGTTCACGGCCTGGAACATATATAGAGATGCATGCATATTTTGGGGCCTCCAGCGTTCCCTGTGACGAACCCGACCACAGCTCTCCTCCGTTTCGTTCTCCCAGCGCGGCCAGCGAGGCGCTGGGAGGGCTGAAGGGCAGCGAGCCGGATCTGCGGGGCAGCCTCAGGTCGCTCAGGTCCCAAGGCGACGCATTCGGCCGAAGGGCCGAAGGGCCGAAGGGCCGGGGAAGGAGCGGTTGATTTGGTTGACAAATTGAGGGCCCTGGAGGCATAGTCTTTTTTGGTTGATTTGGTTGAAAAATAGGTTGGGCGATCCCTGGCTTACCTTGTACCAATCAACTACCAGGGACACCCATCTATTTTCAACCAAAAAGGACACCTGTGAGCGGAGGTGCAGCGGCTCAGGCCCTGAGTGTTAAGCTTCGAAATTTGCAGGGAATGAGTTGGTTCAATGAGAAGTGGAGTGAATGGAATTGTTGCTGGCTCAATAGGCAGGGGATGAGTTTTCTTTCGATGGGCAGGGAATGAGAAGTGGAATGACCCCCATGACGACCCGGAGGAAGAAAATGAGAGCGTCGATTTGGTTTCCTTTCTTCGTGAATCCCCAAAGTCAGGTCATTTTCCTAACGCCCCAAAGGCCATAAATGTTGAGCCCAGATGAAAAAAACTGTTCTATTCATAGAAAAGGGGGGGGGTGGCCTCCAAAATTGGTCTGAACCTCACCAGTACCACAGTGTTGCGTTCTGCCCGGAGGCCGAAGGGCATTCGCGGGTCCTTAAGTCGTCAAGAGGAAACAAGAATGGCGGGCAACACGTGCTCATGTTCCTGTTTCGTTTTTTGGCAGTAACAGGGTTCATGCGTGCATGCGTCAAGTCGCTTTGGAACTCCACTCGAGAGCAAGTGTAAATATTTCGGGCCAAACCAGGCAACTTTAAAGGACACATCTAGTTGTGGCGGTGCTTGCGCAGGCCGATTGCACCGTGCTGCTGTCCACGACAAGCCGCGCTGTCAGAGATTCTGTGGGATGCAGGGAGCTTCAAACAACAGCTACCCACCCAAAGACAGCGATCCTAGGGTCTAGTCTTCCGCAAGGGGGTAGATGAGAGATAGTGAGAGCTTGGTTTGCTTTGTGTCCCGTGACTTTGCACTTGGCATCACTTGCCAGGTTCTGCTTTGGTGCTGATTCATGTGCTGGTCAGGCCAGGCTTGGTGGGCAAAGGAGAGTCAGTGCAGCAACGCAACCAGGCAAGCAGGCAAGCAGGCGAGCAGGCAAGCAGGCAAGCCGGCAAGCCGGCAAGCCGGCAAGCCGGCAAGCCGGCAAGGGTTTCTATGTCGAGCAGGGCTTCGAAGGAACGTGCACGGGGGGTTTTCTGCAGCCAGCCGTCTTGGGCAGAGGTCTTTTGTTTTTCTTCCTGGGGACAAAAGGGCCACCAAACAGCCACGATGTGAAAAGGCTACTCCGATTTCCAGCAGTTTTCAGGGTACCAAGTGCCAAAAGCAAACAGGCGCCCTACCTTTGTTTTTGTGTGTTTCTGTAAGTGTAGCTCTGTGTGGATTTCATGGGTAGGTCAGGTTTGGAAGTGCAGGTTTGGGGATGCTCCCACCTTCTGCGGGGCTGCATGCCCCCGTTTTTGTTGGTTTCACGGGGGGTGTCCCACGCAAAGGCCCCTTTTCTTGGTGGCTCCCAGCCATCCGGTTCCTTAGCCTTTCAGCCTTTTAGTGTTTCGTGGTCGTTTCCATTTCACCCCCGAAAAGTGAGTCACTCTTAGCGGGGGATCTGAAAACGGGCAGCCCAGTTTTCCAGCTGCTTTCCAGCCGCAGCCGATCCAGGTGATCAAGGGCGCAGGGGCCGTGCCCACCTGCCCCGGGATCTGGGCCTCCGACATGCCGCGAGACCCAGGAAACAGACCCAGGGCGCGCCTCCCGCCGCTTCGAAGGGGGGAGGTTTTTTTTTTCATCAAAAAGGGCGGCTCGTCCTTTTTGAGACAAAGGGTAAGCGCTTTCCTATCGGTTTCCGTTAAGGGTACTTCCATTGGCGTTGCAGAAGGTCTTTTTGTATTTTCCGCTGTTGGTTTTCAAGGTATTCTAGCATTTTTTCCACATTTTTTCCAGGGGACTTAAGCACATGGAGGAATATATGTGTCAACATTGGTTTCCTTCATACCGAGCCTCAAAGAAAAAGCATGCAATTGTGTAGAAGCAAGTGAACCAACCCCACCACCTGGTTTCTTCACCATCCAAAGGCTTTCCAATTCCTCAAAAATCGATCCCCTTCGAGTTGATTGGGCCTCCATCTTCGAGGGGGGGATTTGTTGTTCGGGGTCGCTAAGTGGAAATTGGTTTACGAACATATTTCATCCAAATCAGAAGGAATGTCTGGATGAGAGGACTGAATGGAACGATTCACAGGGAAAGGAAGCTGCAAGTTGGTGAGTTCGACTCTGCGCAGCTTTTTACCTCTGCATACAGATGTTAGTTGTATGTGCTGAATCGCTTTCGACTAAGCCATGGCGAGCTTTGATTTTCGCCAGTGTGGAACACCCCTTTCAAACATGTTTGAACCGATTCCATTGTTTTTCAGAGGGTAAATACCATTTCCGCCCCAGAAAGTTGTTCTGCTGCTTTCCCGCCGCTTCCTTTTTGGTTTCCCTTGAGCACCCCGTTGTTGCTAGCACAAATTCCTCCCCCCGAAAAATAGTAATAATAATACATAAGTAGATAAAACGATAAAGACATAAGAAAATAAATGAGTAAATGATTAACATAGTAATAATAGTAATAATTATAATAACATTAGTAAGTAATAACTACTTATAGTAGTAATAGTAGTATTAAGAATAATAATAATAATCATAGATAATAATAATAAAACAATAGTAAAAACAATGCTACTACTAATAATAACTACTACTTATAGTAACAATAATAATAGTAATAGTGAATAACAAGACTACTAATTGTAAGAATACTGATAATTTGATGATACTACTACTACTACTACTACTAGTAGTAGTAGTAGTAGTAGTAGTAGTAGTAGTAGTAGTAGTAGTAGTAGTAGTAGTAGTAGCAGTAGCAGTAGTAGTAGTAATAATAATAGTAATAGCAATAATAATAAATACTTACATCAACAACAATACTAGAAATAACAATAATCAAAATAGAAGCAATAATCGTAATAATAATAGGAACTAATTATAAATACTAATGAATTCTCACAATAGTAGTAACAGTAATAATAATGATAATAATATCATGAAAATAAATCGATAAACAAGCAACCAAATACGAAACAGCTCGAGTCGACCCCCTTCTATATTTTTCGAGAAGAACAACACAAACCCCAAACATGTGTCCGGGCAAGCACCAGTTGGGTTGGTTTATATTCGGGTTACAGGGGTCATTCCAACTCATTCCCCGCATCTCTCGCAGTGATCGCACGTCTTTTCGAGGTCGGAGCTGGTGAAGTTTCACAACGGCTCGGTGCGCTGCATCAACCCGCGGGGGAGCCTTGTTTTTGTTGTTTCTTCTTCTTTTTTCCGCGGCGGGCGAGAGGACCGGGTGCCGCCGGGCGCACTTTTTTTCCCCGGGATGTTCAATCCATGGACCTTTTACGATTTTTTTCTGAGGCAGGTCTCGTTTTTTTTTTTTTTCCCCCGGATTAGCGTGTCCGCATGAAAAGAGACGGGTTTGGGACTAGAGGGATCTTGCAAGGCAACTCGACGGGATGGTAGGTGTCATGTTCGTGCGTTTCAGAAGTTCAAGGGTTTTGGGGCTAGGTTTATTTTGAAGCAAACTCGACATGGTTCATAGGGATCATTCGGGTCTGTCTCAGATATGAGGGACCCTTATCCTTGCGTTCCCGGGGAAGTGGGCAGGAGGAAAGTAGCGCGGTAAGCTAAAAGGCGACTAAGGACTAGTCACTTGGAACAGGTGGGCAGTTTCCGCAGGTCATGAAACAGGGCCTCGAGATTTTCTATGCAAAAGGAGGGGTTTAACTTCCAAAATCACCTGAGCCGGTGACACGGTATGGATGGGATTCTCACAGGTCGAAGCTCACCCTCATCCCCGTGGAGAAGAAGAAGAAAAAGAAGAAGAAGAAGGCCGGAGAAACACTCGTAGCTTACCCGGGAACGGGGGGGGGGGAGTGGTGCCTCTGGTTGAAGCCAGACTTGGAGCTGCGCCCCCTTCGCAGCTGGAACTATCCAGGGCCCAAAGGTTTTCCCTCTGGTTTATTCGGGATTCCGCAAGACCGTGAATTCCATGTTCCTCCGTTTGAACTTCTGGCCTGCTGTTTTTGAGAGAGGCTCGGCAGCTATTCGGAGCGTAGGTGGATGAGGATGAGCTCGCCATGGGCGAGCGCGAGCTTTATGAGGCGATGGGTCGTAAAAAAATGGGTCCGTGTGGGGAGATCATAGCGACCCATTCTGAAACTATTCAATCCCTCAGGGAAATCACATGAGGAGTGCCTCATGTGGAAGCCAACCCAAAATGTTGCAGTGAATGAGCTCACCGACAGATAAAACGCGCGATTCCGCTAATGATGAAGGTCCCTTGGGAATCCCTCATTTTGTCCAGATCTTTTGTGAGTCAATTCCTTCACTCCCTTTTCATAGTAAAACAGTATATGTTTTACATGAATTGAAGGCATTGGCAACTTTCGCATCAGGTTCCTGTGATAAAAAGGGCCGTGCCAGTGAGAAGGGCATGGTTTTGATTATCTCCCGGGCCGCACCTGTCTCAAGCTGCGTAAGACGAATTCTGGGTTCATGAAAGTGACCTCAAAACAAACTTCATGTGGTCCAAGGGTAACTCTGAGAACCGCTCTCAATGTTAACGAGACCCCGTATTTAATCCCTATGTTCAGCGGCCAACGTGTAAAACCCTTCAGTGTCATCTATTGCAGAAATTCTGCCTTTTCAGGTTCACGAAAAACGCCCCGTGATGTGTCTTTTTTCCTTGTTTGGAGGGTACCTTGTTTTGGATAACCACCATTTTTTGGGGGGGGCGGGTCGTTCCGCGTCTCCTAAAAAAGACACACCGACATGTTTGTTTGATTGGGAATAAAGGCTGAGGTCGAAACGAAAGCACTCTGTTGTGCAAGCTTCAGGCAGACCAGTCCTACCGCAACATCCGGAGGTTGAGGCGGGCAGTTCTGAGTGGGGCGCCGTTGGTGGACATCATTTAGGCGGAGATTTATGTCTACAAAGCACTAAGGTGGCTGGGTATGAGTCAAAATGAAACCACCAGGGGACCGCAGGTTTAGTCCATGTTTCCATCTACCACGGTTCCGCTTTGGGTACCTATTTTTGACCCACAGCCTTATGAAGATTCCTGCGTCCAGGAAGTTAGGAGGGGCCCCGGGTGGCTTTGTTTGGGATTGGGTTGAAGAGGAAACGGCGAATTCCCAAGGGTGTGGTACATGGTGGAACGAGGGTGGAAAGTGATGGTCCAGTTTGCCTGGAAGATGGAGGGGCATGTTCCAGTGGACCGGGCAAACGCCTTTTTTTGGGAGTGACGCCCGCAGATGTGAGCAGTGGTCACTATGTTTTCGTTGATCAACTCCAGGCAGTGGCATCGGGCACACCAAGTTGCCATCAGGAAATCGAGTTTACTCAGCAAAATTCCCTTTCAGCTGGGGAGAACTTGAATCTTGACGCAAAATCCCTAGAAAGCAAGCAAGCAAGCAGGCAGGCAGGCAAGCAAGCAAGCAAGCAAGCAGGCAGGCAGGCAAGCAAGAGAGCAAGCGAGTAAGTACACGCGCGCCCGCACGCCCGCCCGCCCTCGCGCCTGCCCACCCGCAAGCCCGCAAGCCCGCAAGCCCGCAAGCCCGCAAGCCCGCGCAAGCACGCAAGCTCGCAAGCACGCAAGCACGCACGAAAGCAAGCACGCAAGCACGCACGAAAGCAAGCACGCATGCAAGCACGCAAGAGAACAAGCAAGCAGACGCCCGAAAACCCGCACTAAACCACCCCCCCGAATCTGAGACCCAGCCTAAACTCATCCAAGTTTTCGCAACACCCACCCTAAAACCCACCCTGGACATACCTATAACCTGCCCTAAGCCCAAACCTATATGCCCACTCCACCCTAAACCACTTTAACCCACCCCAAACCCATCCTAAACCAACCCTGAACCCACCCTAAACCCACCCTAAGCCAACCCTAAACCCACCCCAAACTCACCCCAAACCCACCCTAAACCCCACCCGAAACCACCCGTAAGCCAGACCAAGGCCGCCCTAACTCTAAACAAACCTCAAACTCACCCCACTCAAATCTAGCTTGTCCCCCTCCTTTCTAACCCCGCCCTTAAAGCCCTAAGTGCTAACGAACCCAAGTCCAGCTTACACGCTCTAAAAGGACCCCAGCAAAAATCCAGCAAAAGTCGGAACAAGTCCCTCACAAAGAAAGGGCGGCCTTGTGGAAACCTGCAAGCTGTGATGCTTCTGCGGGCATGTCAGACAGGCGGTCGTTCTATCCCGACTCCTTCGAGAAAGAGAAGTGTGCCCGGCGAGTTGTGCAGATGCGCTGAGTATTTTCATCAATGTAAAGCTAGCAAAACATGCATGTCATACATATATACCTGCAAATGTACATATATAATATATATATATATATATATTATGTATTTGTGTATACATTAATGTGCAGATATGTGGCCTATGAGAACATATATATATATATATATATATTATATGTATGTATAAATTCATGCGCAGATATGTGTGTAGACAGCACCTATGAGATGTGAAAGAACTCCTCGAGCTCCACTCCTGGATCTTTCCGAAGGTAGCCCGGGCTGCTCGAGTTCCGACCGAATTGCTCGGTGCTTTGCGAGTTGGTCTCAAACTAAGGGGGAATGGCCTTCCTTTTACTTGGCAACGGTTTCCTCTGAGCTTCCCTTAAAAGAGAAAAGAAACAGCGACACCAAAAGGGGCACCCCAACCAAAAAAAGCATGAATGGACAGACCCCATGTCCCAAGGGCTGAGTTTGGTTGAGTTCTACTCGCGGAACCCAACCATTGAGGAACAGGGCTGTGCCAAATGACTACTTCTGTGATACAGCAAAAAGGGCCTCCCAAAGACTAACCCCCCAATATAAGGGGATTCCCTTGTGTCACAGTGGGGATAAAGCCCTTGATCCCACAACCCTGTTGAGGGATCTCCCTCTCTCTGTGGGCTTGTGAATTTGGAGAGTCCTTGAGTGGAACCCCATTTTTCCACGCCGAGATACCCGCAGGAGCACCAGGGAAGTGGTCATCGCGAATGTGCTCCGGCGAAATCTGGGAGGGAGACCAGGTCGCGTGTGAATGATGTTGGAAACCCAAATGCGTGCCCCGAAGAAGACGGAGGCGACTTCGGGCTTTGGGTTCCACGGGAGTTAATTTGGGGAGGGGGTAGTGCAGTATTTTTGTCGACGTGCGTGCGACACATTGTTTGGAGGGCTCCTCCCCAAGAGAAGTTATCCAAGTTGATCCGCGCAAGATATGGACACTGGCAAGGCAAGATGCACAACTTTGCCAAAAGACCCACAGTGCTGATCCTCGCTCCAACAACATGGCGGGAGGAACACAATGAAGAATTCCAGGCAGAAAAGGACCGCTGCGGGACTGGAACCGCAACCTCCAGTCGTTCTCAGATCCACGACGTTGGCGGTCGACTGTTGGGTTGGGGGACCACATGCACACACACACACACACAGGCATAGAGGCACACACACATTGCCACATTGCCACATTGCCACATTGCCCGCAGTGGCACAGGGGGACAACCCCAGTTTCCGACGTCCTTTGGGCCACAACTATGTCCAATGGTAGAAGCAGAAGTCAACGGGTTCTGGGCAGCAGCTCAAAGGGCGTGGGCCTTCAACCCGCCTTTGCGTGGATTGGTACTTGGAACCTCATTTTGGACACATGCCCTGAGTCGAGAGAAAGCTTTACTAGGCCACGGCACGAAGCAAATTTCCAAAGGGACCCCGAGCTTCAGCCCAGGTCAGCGCGCTGATGTCTGGCAGGCCCTTCCTAGGCTGACCCGCGGCGCCTCTCAGAAGTCACGGCCGTTTTTTTGCGAAGCCCGCGACGGCGCATTGGGTCCATTCGCAGGCCCCAGGAATCCCCAACAATCCAAGTCCACAAATTCGGGAGTGCGAGAATCAGATAGGTGGGCTTGCTTGTTTCGGGCAACATGCCGGTCTCACCACATCACGCGCGGGTCGATTTGGATCAAACGCTTTGAAAGGTGCTTCCGATTATAAGACGCGTATGCATATCTCATGGACACGTACATCAGCAAACTCTATCATAACTTCGGCCGACAAAAGCGGAGACGGTTCAAGCAAGGCGCTGGTCCAACGCTGTGCCACGATTTAACGCCCCACCGTTGGCTCACCGCGCTACAAGGCTCTTCCGAGAAGAGCCTTTGTGTGCGGCTTTTGCTCATGCAACAAAGGTGGCTTGCAGCCCTTGGTTTTGAGCAAACCTGGAGTCCCAGACCCAAACTGGTGGTCAGAATTCGGTGGGGATTCACGTCCACCAAGCACTTGCCAGGTGCGTCCCTATCAACTCACAGCTTCTTTCATGGGACGGTTGCCCTGGCTCGCAAGTTGGCCTCTGCCTGCTTCCTTGGCTCCCGGATTCCAGCCGTATAGAAATTCGGCCCGCGCGCGGCGCGGGCTGGCAGGCGGGCTGGCTCGGCTTTGCTTGGGAAGGGCCCAGAAGGCTCGCTAGGTGCTTGGATCCTTGCAATGATTGGATCCCAGTTCCCGAAAAATCCTCTGCTCGGTCCACGTTCCGAAGGAGAGCTTGTTGGGTTGTGCTTCTTGCCTTTGTCACTGTGTGTGTGTGTGTGTGTGTGGTCAAGCGATCTGGCAACTTGGATGGCCATCTAGCCTTCAATCAAAAGGACGCAAATGTTTGAACCAAGAGCCGCGAGACATGATGAGCGATATCCATTTGGGGGTTGATCAATATTCCCGCCCAAATGACTATGGGTCACTTTTCCCATGTGGTTGGAATATCATCTTTTTAGTGGGTTTTCCAATGGTCATCCCATGTATCCCGGACGTTTTGATCAACCCCCGTTTGTTGCAAGAGAACCACCTATCAGAAAAAAAACAAACAAACATATAATAAGCTAAACAAAAACAAACAAAAAGCAAGCAAAAAGCCAAACAACAACAAACACCTGGGCACTCGCGGCTAAACAAAAAGCAACCACCAAAACGCCTCTAGCCTTTTCCGCGCCGCGTGCTCGCGAAAGCTGAGGTGCCGCAGCCAGCTGGTTGGGGGCGATGGCGGCGCCGGGGCCTCGTGAAACTGGTCTGCTGGCTCTTGGTGTGTCTGGGGAATGACCCAAACTGGTCCTAAACTTCAGGGCTCCTGAAAAAAGATCTCCATGTTGCCACCAGTTGAAACATGTGGCTTTTTCAGCACCAGGAGAAGGGGAAAAAATCGCCATGGACAAGTTGCAATGTTGGGAAACTGGAAAGGAATCCCAAAACGAATGGAAGGAATAGGTGATCATCCTTGATTAGTCTCCGGATGAGTCCGGAGTTTCAAGCAGAAGTACTCCCACCTGCGTTGCAAGGCCTGGGTCCCAGTCTCGGTCTCGGTCGAAGTGACTCACACTGAGGCCTGGGCCGCCCTTGTCGCAGGTCTTCCCGCAGGGGCAGGCGAGCGAACTCGGCGTGGGTGGCTCAAAGTGGGGGGGGCCCTCCAAAAGCAAGATTTTGCGGGCATAGGCGTCCTTTTGGGTTGATTTGGTTGAAAATAGAGGGCCCTGGTGTACCTGGTTGTTCAACCAACTACCAAGGCCATCTATTTTCCCAAAAAGGACACCTATGTTTGCGGGTGTCCGAAATGGATTTTCGCTCGTGTTCTGCAGTCGAGACGCTCATTTTTGCCAGACGAGCGAGAGCTCGGCTCCTTTGCAGACGTGTGCAAAAAAACCAACAAGGGTTCCATTGAGGGAGGAATCTCAGAATCGGAGAAGGGCACTTGAGAATTGTTGTTGATCTCCAGGCCAAGAATTACAACTTTAGCTTTGTGATTGGTTTCTACCTGGGTGAGATACCTTGTTTACACCAAGGCAGCCCCCCCGAGCCCGAGCCTTGCCCAAGTGTTCGAAAAGCATCACCCGGACATCATGCTCTGTCATGACTTGGAGAGGGGCACGTGGGTATGCGATCCCTTGCGGACCCTTTGTAAAGGGACATCGACAAGCCTATGGGAGGGCATTCTGAAGATCAGGCCCCAGAAATTGAGGAGGGGCTCACCTTGGGTTGCCGTGACAAAAGCTCCTAGTGGCATTTTTTGTTTTTTTCCTGGGGAACTATTGCACATGTTGAAGGGACTCGCCACTGTCGGGTTTGTGAAGCCTCAGCCACAAGCCCGACTCGGAAGACCAGGCGGCCCCTCCATCGCCAGGCGAGGGCGAGCAAGGCTTTTCAGAAGGGATCGCTCTCAAAAGGAACTTCCAGTCGGAAGTTCCCAACTGAGTTGTCGAATGCAACCTTTGGCGCTCGCCACGCCCCCCCTTCCCCCCCCCGATCTTAGTTGGACCACCCACCTATCCTGTCGCTTGCGTTTTGAAAAGCAACGGGCAGATCAAAAAGCTGGGGGCCCTCGAACGGCATGCAGTTTCCCTCTTCCGCCTGTTTCAAGCCCAAAACGCATGCGGCCGGCGGCAGCCTCCTTTTGGCCGCTTGTGGATGCTCAAGCCCAAAATGAACGGGTGAACTGACTGCTAGTTCTGCGCTCTGAGCCTCAGATTTTTGTACCCGTTTTTGGGTTTGGGGGGTATTCAGAGAGAGACCCAGATTCAGTCATCCACTTTTTTGGAGAGTGGCCACAGTTTGCCCGCAAAAGTCTTCGAAGCCCCAAAGGTGTTCTCAGAGTTTCCTTGTTTGATTGGCTGCCTTGGGGCGAAATCAACAAATTGCACTGGATGATGTCAGGCGGCGGGGACCCAAGGTGAGAAGCAGTGTTGGGGTGGGACAGCAACAGCCCCCCCCCCGGGCATCTTTGTTGTGTCACGCGCTCTGGTGTTTCTTTTTTGTTGTTGTTGCAATCATGTTGCAATCTGCTCCAGCGTGCCACCCTAGCGAATCTGTAAAACACAAGCAACCTCACCTACCGAAAATTCGTGACCGCGGGCCACTTGAAAGGCTTCCGGGAAAGTCGTTTCCCTAAGTTTTTGCATTTGGAGGGCTTGTCAAAACCGCTTTTGGGTCCCCGTGATGTTCCATCGAATCATGAAACGAAGGTCATTTTGAGGATGTCAGGACCAGTTTTCAGCCTCCCTCTACATGCTGGTTTTGATTGGTGGCTTGGATGCGGATTTGAGCCTGGTGAAACCCTGGTTCTTGTGGATGACAAAGGGGGTTTTCCACCTCGGAACACCTCCAGACCACCAAGCTCCCACACCACCAATTAAAGGGACAGCTCAAGTTTTGGGTTGGCGTTTCTTTCCGTTTCACAAGAGTCCACACGCTTGTACCCCCGAGATCGCGGCAAAGGCGCCTAGAATCCCTGTCAGTGTCTCGAAAAACAAGTTGGACTCGGTGCTCAACATGATCGGTTTCCCTTTGGCCTCTGAATGCCGTGATTTGGGGGTTGATCAATACTCCGTCCGGCCCAACATTTCCATGACAGTCACCCCAAGTAAAGGACCCCCATTTGTTTGTTCTTGACTAGATGCCAAGAGAGGGCTTGAGAACCCCCCAAATCACATCGCCTTTCTCGTACATCTGGGCAAAAGGGTCCAGCTGCGATTTTGGCCCGCGGCTTTTGCGGATTTTGGCGCCAGGTCCGCAGTACCGTTCGGCCTATGAGGTGGCCTGGCAGGGTGGGCCAAGATTGGTGCATTTTGAGGGCGTTTGTTTGGGGTCGTTTTGAAGGGAACCCACTCATTTTCTTTGGGGGGTTCCATTTAGAGACAAAGCCACTTCAGTTCATGACGGAGGAAGACTACCATCAAGTAAAAAGGCAACTCAGCCCACTACCTCATGTCCACTGCCATGTCGGGCTTCCTGCCCCGGCGCTCGGCTTGGGGCAGTTTCTGCACTTCGCCTGTGCCGAAATCACGGTTTTCACGTTGTTCGGTTGCGATGGTGTCGCCTGCGCCCTGTAATTTGGGACCCTTTTGGCAAACTGCCGGTTGGCAAGACTTGTTTTGTTCCACTCTCACCCATGAGAGTGGGACTGCGATTGTTGGCAAGAGGGTAGCCTGTCAAGGGGGGGTTCGTCTCCATTTGTCGCTGGCCGTGAGATTGGGGAAGCCGTGTTGGCTTCCTCCTTGGGGTGGCCCTGACTTGGTGGTTTGGAGCCCGGTTTGGATTCTGATTTGAGCTCCTGATATCCCTGGTCCTGGGTAAATGGGCACCCCCTCCTCAACTCCGCCAAGCCAGCCAAGCCAAACCACCAAGTAGAGGGAAGCTTCCTCTTGGTGTGCCACGTATCGGCAGTGACTCCCGCCAGGAGCCCATCTACCTGCCGCCCCTGCGGGTGACGGCCCCACGGCCGAGGCAGTGGGCTGTCGACGGGCCGTCTTTCTGGCAGCTCCAAAATGGCACCTGGGTCAATGGAACCAAAGACCAAAGCCTGCCTAACCCTATCTCTCCAGCTTTTTGAGCCACACCCCACTGTGGCTGGGCGACTCAAAAGGGAACCAGGAAGTGGGTGGACATGAAGTCCCACCTTGTCTGGAGGATATCATGGCGGTAACGAGGGACTGCGAAGCTTTCGAAGAGATGCTGTTGATCGGCGTTGTCAGGCTGTGATCTGAAGATGCTAACATTCGGGATGGTCACAAACTCTATACAGGCTAGAGTTCAAGGGTTCCTGTGAAGCCATGACGGCGACCCACAAGAGAAGTGTTCAAGGAACTATCAACATGCTCGTGAGGGATCAGCGGTGCCGGGCAGCCGAACCTTTCTGGGTGAAGTGAGTCAATTGCTGAAGCCCGCTCGAGGGCACGAGGCGGGCGCCTGCCTCTGTATCCAGTTGGGATGGATAGAAACCGCCACCAGTTGGTGCAAAGTGGATCTGGTTCACCCTCAAAGCGAGGGAGTCGTGCATTCATGTTCCCATGATTCGCCTCTTATCACACCAAGAGCCACAACTAGCCACCACTAATAGGGGAGGCAGATGAAAATCGGGTGTGGAGATGGGGTTGGACAGATCTCTATGGTCTAAATAGGGAGGTGACCGCTTTCAGGGCCCTGAGGGCAGAGGCGAAAAGTCTTTGGTCACTAACTTCCTACAACTCTCAGGGATTCAGGAATCTCTGCATCAACCCATCACTCATCACCCATCACCCATCACTCATCATCACCCATCACATCACCCATCACATCACCCATCACATCACCCATCACATCACCCATCACATCACCCATCATCACTCATCACCCATCACCCATCACCCAGGGCTTTCCCACCCTTTTGTCGTTTCAGTTTCTGAGCCGCAGGTTTGCCCGGATTCGGACTTGAAGCCCTTTTCTTGCGGGTGAATGGGAACCACTCCCGGAACACCCCGAACCGATCCAAGCCACCAATTTGAGGGAAGCCAACAAAAATCGCCGGGCCTCGTTTCCCGCAAAAAGCACCGCCGGGCGCCCGGGGGATCCGGGGGGGGGGGGTTAAATGGGCGATGTGACGTGGCGAGTTTCACACGACGCGCTGCTTCGTTTCCGCGGTTCCGCGTTCCCCGAGGCAGCCGGGGGGCACGGAGTTCTACGGCGCCGTGCCGAAGCACAGCGCCACCTTCGCCTGGTCGGAGCTCTGTGCCACGCCTCTCGGCGCTTTGGCGAGCGGGGGGGGGGGGGGCATGAGGCCCAGCCCGTGTTTTTGTGGTTTCCTCAAATTAAGAGGAAGCCACTTGTTTTTTTTTGGTTCTTCCCTTTTTCTTTGTTTTGGGGATTTTTGTTGTTCTTGTCTTCGTGTTTTGATGTTTGGGCTTGTTGTGTTTTCAACCGCGTACCGTGGAACCCCCCCCACCCCCCACCCCCAAAGCACATTGGACGGGCCTGTGAATGCCCCCAATAGACCCAAAAGGTACTTCGAAGGTTCGGGCGAGGTTGTGTCTTGCAAATTCGCCACCCCCTTTATGAAGGATGCCAACAGGGACACCCGAAGGAAACCAGGAGGGGGTCAAAAGGACATGACAAAAAACAAAACAAAACATTTTTTTGCGTCCTCATGGGACGGGCCCAAATTTTGTGCTTGTTCAAACATTCTATGGGTTGTGAAATGTCACAGGTTTGTGATGGTTCCTGACCGGCTGAAAGGAAACGGTTCCCAAATGGTTGCTTTGTCGAAAGGTGTCAGATTAGGGACCCCATTCAGGGGCTTCAGTTTGCTCAAAGGCGGTCCCTTTGAAACCAATCAAAGCACCAGGCTGGATATTTTTTCCCGAATCTTGATGCTTCACCAAGCTAAATAAGAAATGGACTCAGAAAGGCAACCTGGTGGATGTGTAGCTCTGAGACGGATGCAGTTTAAACCCCTCCGATTTGTCAGCCAAATCCCCGGTTGCTCCATTCCGTTTTCCCTTTTTCGAGGATGGTGTGGATGTTGCCGATTTATGTGACCTGCCGCATCACGTAACATTGGTCGCTCGAATTTTTCTCGAGCCCCCGAACCGAAGCCCAGGTGTTTCCTTGGGACACCCCTATTTGTTGGTTTGGGTTGGTGGTGGGATGTGAGCCCCGGCCAAGGCCTAGGGATGTAGAAGCCACTGAGCCCCGCCCACTGAGCCACCCGCTCGGAAGGCCCGGCCCGGAGGCGGCGCTGGCGCCGGTGCCGCAGGTGCCGATGAAGTCCTGGCGCCCCCGGCCGGGGGAGGCGTCGGCGCGCGAGCGGAGCTCTTGGAGGTCTGTTATGATGTGATCTTGGAAGGGTCTGTTGAAAATGGGATCGGCTGCCAAATAGGTTAAAATAGATCCTGCGTTTTGAGGCTCCGTTTAGGCTTAGCCTTGCAGGGTCTGCTGGGATGGGCATAAGAGGCAGGCCATGTGACAAAATCGGCTCTTTGCGAGTTCTGCGCGTTTGTGTTTGCATGCCGCGGAGTGGCACATGCCCTCTTGACCGCGGATACGCGGTCGGCATGGCCATTTCCGGTACGCGGTCGGCTGTTGGGGTTCCAAGGAGAGAGAACTTTGAAAGTTTGGCTTTCTGCCTGGAGGCCTGCACTGACGTCTTCACACAAATACCACTTGGCAGGGGCGCAGGGATGTGGGAGGCGTTTTCCAGCATGATTTAGTAGCAGGCTTGATGGGGGATTTTTCATCCCTGCCTTCCCCCCCCGCATTTCTGGGCCACTTTGTTGGCCATAGATTTGCCCATAGAATTCCTCAGCCGGGTTGACCTCCTCAATTTCCGGCATACTCCCAGCAAATGAACATGGAAGGATCAAACTGGAACCCCCAAACCTTGTCTCTATGAAGGCTTTTTTTGGGGTTCCTCCCGTTTATAAACAGTAAGCTTCGTGCTTGAGCAAAGCCGCAGTTTGGAGTTTATGCAGCTGGAGTTGGTTCTAGCCAACTTGCTTGGCTACGCGTGTCAAAGGAGCTGTTCTTCCAAATGTTGCCTCACATGACCGTACCACTCAAACGATGTTTCTCCAATTCTCGTGGGGCCCCAGGAGGCAATTGCTGCTTCTGTACCTCTTGGCAAGCCAGACAAACCAGCAAGAAGTTAAGTCTGTCCGACTCAGTAGGGCCATGTATCCGACCATGCAGATGCAGGAGCAACAAGTTGAGTGTTTGCAAAGGGTCCGACAGAAAACGGGGTGAAAACGGCGGGAAATATGACGAGGTTCCAAGTCCGCTGAAGTCCCCGGCAAGCTCCCCGGCAGATAGGTACAACTCCTACGTCTACATGCCCGAGCAGACCACCCACGATGACCGAAGAAGCGAACATGGTTTTCAAACCGTTATTGTTGTGGTAAGAAACATCTGAGCGGTCATCTCAAACATAGACGTGTTTTCTTTTTTCGAATCGGTGTGTTCCTTAATCTACACTTTTGATTGAGAGCATCTCGTACCCACTTCAATAGCTGTGGACATTGATGACCAAGGATTCTCGTTCTTGTTTCTTGGTCTGCGACCTGACTCATACGCTTTCTTGGCCTTGGGCGACCTGTCAGTGGCTTAGGCGCAAGACATGGTCGCTTTCCAAGCACCAGCCAGCTAGTGCTTGAGCTTGTCGGAAAGTGACATGTTGTGCAAGTAACATGTTCAACTGTTCGGGTCGCAAATCGACTGGTTGTCTCCATAGGCCCGGGGCAAGCGTGGTGGGAAAAAACAGATTCCTTTTTGGGTGGGAAAGTCGCCAAGGGCAAAAGGGGCACGCACAAGAACTGGGTCGGATGTGACATTCAAATCCTCTCAATGTGTGGTTGGAGTTTTCCACTAAGTGAGGACACTTAGATTCCTAGTCTGAGATTTGGCACTCTCATAGACTCTTAGCGTGGTCAGGACCTATTGGACATTTCCCAGAGCGGGTTCTCCACTCAAGTTTTTACGAATTGTCATATATTTGCTCTGACTTTTTCCTCTTGGTTTGGTTTTCTTTTGGGCCTGTCTATTTTTTGGGGCACCTTTTTTTTGCGGTTTGAAGGAAACCAAAAGGGAACCCCGAAGCCTTTGGGGGCCACTCTTGGCTGGCTCCGACAGGACCGGCAGTTCCTGCAGCGATTCGTGAAGGGCCCGGACGGGGAGTGGATCGACGTGGTGAAGGCTGGGCCTCGCGGTGGTCGATTTGTTTTTTCCTTCGGAAGGGAAGGAGCATGCCATTTATATATATATATATATTTTGGGGGGTTGATTCGGCGGGTGAGGAGGTGAGGAAAATGATTCGTCCGAGACCACGTCTGCTTTTGAAGCTTCTGGATGGGTCTCTCGATCCTCCCTTCAGGGGCAGCTCGGCAGCTCCCTTTGAGTGCAAGCTCAGCTCGGTGGGGCTCTTTTTTTTTGCTGCCGACGTTGGTTTCCCGTGTTTGGTGTTTGGCTTATTAATCCACTGGGCCCAAAATGTCAACCTGCCGTGTCCAAGGGAATCATCCAGAGGACACCTTGTGAAGTCGATCCCGGCCTGAACCTCCCATAGTAAAGAGGTTTTGACCCACCATGCTCCCATCCAAGCAAAATATAATTTGTGGCGAGCTCACCTGGGGTAAAACGAGCTCACCATGCTAAAGAGCAATATTGTAAGCCCATACCACGCGCACTTGAGAGGTGACCTCACAACGAGGTTCCACATGTGCTGAGGACCTTGTTGAGCGTGACATGTTGTGCCCCCCGAATTCTTTTAAATCGTTGCAGGCAATCGCGATGAACTAAAAAAGCAAAACACCAAGACAAAAAGCAACATATTCTGACCCTTGGCGCTTGGGTCAAGTTTGGCGTGCCTCAACAGGCCAACTATGTGGGCCAGTCAAATGCCAAACCACGGTTTGCTTACAAATGGGAACTCTCTTTTTTTTTGCCCCCCCCCGGAGTACTTGTCCTTTGCGGCAACGCAAGAAGTGATGTTTAAGTTTGGATAGAAATAGATGGGTTCCACAGTTCCACTGGTTTAGATGGTTTTATGCCCCGTTTACGAGGGAAGCCCATTTGTTCCCAAAAGGTCACCAAGTTTTCTAGGGTGGTAATTGCTTGGACTTGGCACCCGTGTTTGGGGGTGTTCACCACGACCCACTCACAAAATCATTGGTAGTCTACTTGCTGCCTGTTTGGGTTTTACATGGGGGAAACATGTGCAGTTTGGCCCTGGTGTCACATTGGCAGTTTTCAATCTGGTGAACCTTTACGTTGCTTGCGTGTGTTTTTTTTGCTTTTCCCCATCAGCTGAAAGCTTTGGGGTCTCAGCCCAGATAGGCTCCGGGGTGGTTCGGGGCGACCCTGAGCTAAGGTTCCACCAGGGTTCCACCAGGGTTCCACCAGGGTTCCACCAGGGTTCCACCAGGGTTCCACCAGGGTTCCACCAGGGTTCCACCAACCAGGGTTCCACCATCTGCGAGGTTTCCACCGGGGTTCCACCACATTCTGCAAGGGCTGCGGGGTGGTCCGGGGTGGTTTGAGGTAAGGTTCCACGAGGGTTCCACCAGGGTTCCACCAGGGTTCCAGGCTGCGGGGTGGTCCGGGTGGTTTGAGGTAAGGTTCCACGAGGGTTGCACAAGGGCTGCAGGGTGGTCCGGGGTGGTTTGAGGTGAGGTTCCACGAGGGTTCCACCAGGGTTCCAGCAATTTCTTCAAGCGCTACCGGGTGGTCCGGGCTGGTTTGAGGAAGGTTTCACGAGGGTTCCACAAGGGTTCCACAGGGTTCCACCAATTTCCACCAGGGTCCCGCCAGGGTTCCACCATCTGTTCCACGTCTCACCAGATTTCCACCAGGGTTCTGCCAGAGTTTCACCAGCCACGAGGGTTTCACCAGCGTTCTCACCAGGGTTGCCACCAGGGTTCCACCAGCGGTCCGGGCTGGTTTGAGGTAAGATTCCATGAGGGTTCCACCAGAGTTTTTGCAAGGTAAGGTTCCATGAAGGTTCCAGCACAGTTCTAGCAGGGTTCCACAAGGTTCTGCAAGGGCTGCGGGGTGGTCCGGAGTGGTTTGAGGTACGGTTCTCTGAGGGTTTCAGGGTTCCACGAGATTCTGCGAGGGCTGTGGGCCCTGAAGTTTCACAGGGTTCCACAAAGTTCTGCAACGATTCCGCACGGGTTCCACAAGGCTCCGCCAAGGGTTCCAGATGTTCTGCAAGGTTCCGTGGTTTGCTCTGGGGGAAGCAGTGTGTCGTGCGCCCGTCGTCTGAAAAACCATCGGATCAAGATTGGGCGGAACACTAAGCAAAACCGAAATCAATGGCTTTTGGCACACTTTCACTGTTTTGTGACTTGCTTACTTGCTCAGGCAAATGTTGGCTTTGTGGCAAATCAGATCACGTCGCTGCGGGACTCACGGTGCTTGGCATTGCTGCTTGGTGGGCTTTGAGTTCCAAGAATTCCACGAGGCTGCGAGGGCTATGAGGCAAGGTTCAAAAAAACGTTCCACAAGGTTGCCGCCAGGTTCTGCAAAAGCTATGGGGCAGCCCTGAGGAAAGGTTCCAACAAAGTTTCACGCTGAGCTCCACGAAAGTTGCATGAGAACGGTTTGCGAGGTTCACGCCTAGGTCGGGGCCCGCGCCCCGATCGGGGCCCGACTCAGTTGGGCCCCGTCAACTGTACCAAGCTGGCGTCGCCTAGTTTTGCTATAGATACAGTTGTAATCCGCATGCTAAGGAAAACCGGCGTTGAGCTATAATATGGGTGGCTGGGGTTGCACCACGGGACGATCGGGCGCCCCGATTGCACCGGTCGGGCCCCCATCGGGCCCCGATTGTCAGGGCCCCGATCGGGCCCGATTGCGCCGTCGGGCCCCGATCGGGCCCCGATTCGGGCCCCAATCAGGGCAAGATTGCGCTGTCACTCGTAGCTTTGCTTTAGAAAGTTACAAGGCGGCATCCTCAGCAACACCGGCGGTAAGGATGGTCCCGGGGCGTTCCGCGGGGATTCTAGGAGGGCGTGGTGTTGTTGGGGATATTGCCCGAGCTTCTTCTTTCCAACCGGGGCCCCATGTTGTTTTTGCCTCAACAGCTGAAAGCTTAGCCAAGATAGGTTCCGGGGTGGTCCGGGGCGGCCTGAGGTAAGGTTCCACCAGGGTTCCACCAGGGTTCCACCAGCGTTCCACCAGGGTTCGACCATGGTTCCACCAAGGGTTCCAGGGTTCCACCAGGGTTCCACCAGATTCGGGTGGTGCGGGGTTTGAGGTGAGGTTTCATGAGGGTTGCAGGGTTCCACCAGGTTGCCACCAGGGTTCCACGAGGTTCTGCAAGGGCTGCGGGGCGGCCCTGAGGTAAGGTTCCACAGGGTTCCACAGAGTTCCACAAGGTTCCACAAGGTTCCACAAATGTTCCACAAATGTTCTGCAAGGTTCCGGTTTGCCCTGGAGGGAAGCAATGTGTCGTGCGCCCGCCGTCTGAAAAGCCAGAAAATTGAGGGCTCAGAAGATTGCTTCGCTCATGGGCGGAACACTAGGCAAAACCGAAATCAATGGTTTTCAGCACACTTTCACTGTTCTGCGAGGGCTATGGGGTAATGTTCCACGAGGTTTCCACCAAGTTCGGCAAAAGCTATGGGGCAGCCCTGAAACGTCCGTCTAATCGAGGCGAATCGTTTGCTGGAAGCCATGGACGCGGCGCAGCAGCGGCAGCGGAGGGCTCGGATGTCCGGCGGTGTGGTCGGTGTCCCGTTTGGATGGATTTATGGTGGGGAGACATCCTTCCGTTTGGTTAAGAGGAATTTTTATTTTCCCCTGTTGGTTTAGGGAATCTATCGCTACTGGACATATTGTTTTTTTTGCAGGGGACTTAAGCAAGTGGAGGAATCGAGGGGTTCCACTAGACGAGTTTTTTTTGGGAAATTCTGGCGTGTTTTTCCCCTGAAGTTTTTCAGGTAACTCCCCAGTTGGTGGTTTGGAGCCCGGTGGCTTCAGGATTCTTAATCCCTCCTTAAGGCCGCCAAACCACCAATCCAGACCACCAATTAATGGGAAGCTGCAGTTTGGTTGGACAACTCGATGGGTTCGCCAACCCGAAACTCACCAAAGGCCAGCCACAAATCAACCCAAGGCCCACCCGCAGTAAATCTCAGTGAGGTCTAACCCAGCCTAAAATCATCCCGAAATTAAACCTGCCCTGAGCAACTCCCAATTGTTAAATCAGCCGCTTGAGCCACTCCTATTGGCAGCCCCAGGTCCTAGTGAGGCTGGGATGTTGCCAGCCCTAAGAAGCCACAGCTCGAGGAGAAAACCATCACACCTCTACCAGGCTTTCCATGACTTCACTGCGCGTTTTTGCGTCTAACTTGGGATCACTAGAATCCTGAGACCCGCCCTTCCCCGGTTCCCCAAAGCGGTCGCTGCGTGGCATCAGGATCAGAGAGGAGGCAGAGCGCGCCCGGCGCCTCAGAAAGACTCGGCGCCGCGCTGGTGCGACGCGTTGGTCGGTCGGGGCCATCAAAACATCCGGCTGGGGGCTAGTAGGGAGGCGAGCAAGCCCGACAGCCGTTGCAAGGGGTCCTATTTAAGGTAGCCGTGGCCAACCAAGACGTGTTTTTGACTGTGGCTCATGCCTTTGTAAAGGCGTCGGATGTTTGATAGATCCTGGAGGTATGCCAACACACATGGACCCGACGTGATTGGGGTGTTTGCTGGGGGCTCAGCAGAGCCCTACGTAAACCAGAGGTTTGGTTTCGGTCCTCTGATGATTTGTGGTGCCTTGCCACCCCCAGCGACGTGACCGCAAAGGAGCATCGGCTGCTGCCAGGTTCGCAGGGCGCACATTTTTGGGGTTGGAGCAAGCGCTGTATCAGCAATGGGTGTTTGGTTGTTGCTGGGTGTCTTGGATGTCTTTTTGCTTTGGAAGGCTCAAAATTACGAAGTTACTCCTTCCCCCCCCCCTTACCCCAAAACTCCCCCCCCCCCCTTCCCCCAAAACCCCCCCCCCCCTCCCCATCCCCCATCCCGAAACCACATGGCCGCCTTTGGGCGCGCCCACTGGGCGAGTCGATCGAGGACATGGTGCTGGCGGGCATGCGGGGCCTCTCCGGCGGCTTCGGCGGCGGCTTCGGCGGCCTCGGCGGCCTTGGCCTCGGCTTCGGCGGCTCCGGTGCTGGTGCCGAGGACAGGGGGGGGGTGGGGCGGGGGCGGGGGGGAGCTCCGCCCGAAACGAGAAAGAGAAGGGGGAACGTGAAGTGCCATAGGTGCCCTTCTTCGGTGAGTTTGGGTGGAGAAAACGATGGATTTCGCTGGTTTGGAGGAGGTTTTATGCCCCATTTAGCAGGGAAGCCCCTGGATTTTTGTGTGAAGTGCAACTCCCAGATTTTGGGAGTTTCCGCCGAACGGTTTCGCCGGCTCTATTGGTAGAATACGAAACATAATCAGAACAAACCATTTTGGGAGTCTCTCAGATTGCCAAGAGGAGGCCGATGGCTCCGACCACCTGGGGAGCGGCGTCCACCGGACGCACTACATGGACCCGTGCCCGGCTGCTGCCACATGTACATGGCTGCTGCCCCTTTTGAACAGGCGTCACACAACAGATGTGCGTCCTGAAATGGAAAACCCTAGTTTTGATACCCCCTCCCCGGAGAGGAAAGAGAGGGCCAGCGTGTTTTGCTTTTGTCTAAAGGTGATTTGGTTTTAGGTTGAGAACCTAATACCTTTTTTCGCCGGGGTCCGTCAGCTGTGGGCCCATGCGGCGGAACTGGCCGCGCCAGCCAGCCGGTAGGTACTCCGGTGAGGAGCTGATCGCATGCAAGTGCTGCGGCCCAGAGCTGACTCACTTCTGAGCAAGGGGTTCTCCGAGTTTCCTGAAGTCTCCTTGGAGGGGTTGGTTTAGATGAGTTTCCTGAAGTCTTTTCCGTGTTGGGGTGGTCTAGAAGTTTGAGCCTCAAAATTTGAGGTGGTTTGAAATATCACCTTTGGCGGGATGATGTGTAAAGGGGCACGGTAGCAAGGAACCTCATTCCTGGAAATGTGGCGAGAAGGTTTTTCAGAGCTGGTCAAAATGGACAGACGGCGCAGAACCGTGTTGTTGCTCTCTGAATGTTGCTCGGTCACGGACCAACCTTCTACCTGCTTGCCCCCGATCTTGGAAGCCTTTGTTGCCAGCGCCGGCATTCGTCCAGACAGCATTCCTCATGTGTTGTCCATTTATCCATCAGCTTCCCAACTTCAAAGCTTTTGGGTGTAGGCTTCTTCGTGGTTTTTACTCGCTGGTTCTCAGCAGGGAATGAGAATTGGACTGACCCCCATAAACTCTCCAACTGGTGGTTTCTTTTTTCGGGAGTCCCCAAAACCGGTTCATTCCCAACGCCTGGACCGGGAAGTCATTGCCTACCTATGGCACCATCCGCTCAGAAAATGGAGGGCTTCTGAGGTTCTAGTCAGATCTGCGGTTGGAGTTCTCTCGTGGAAAGGAGCATCAGTGGGTCTGGTGGGGACTGGCGGGAAAGGACCACAAAATGGGGCTAGGGCTCTGTGGCTTATGACCAGCAAGTGATGGATTAGCACAAAACACGCAGCAAAGGAGCAAGTGAGAGGCAATCCAGCATCACTTTGCAAGCAAGCAGGTTTAGGAAGTGAGTTATCCCTGACCTTGACTCGTTCTGACCTCGGGGACCCCAATCAATCGGCGCAGTGCAGGGGCCATCTCCAGACCAGAGAGGAGATCATGCAAGAGTGGCTCGGTGGAAGTGTTGCTTTTTGGTGGGTGTCTTTGAGGGGGGGGAGGAATCTTTGTTTTTTGGGGTATGGCTTGCTTCACCTAGCTCCAACCAATCAAACTCTCATTGATCTCCCAGAAGTTCTCATAGCCTCCCACAGACCCGTTTTGGAAGACGCCTTTTGTGTTGGATATGGCACCTGTGCACTTCAATTTCAGACCCAAAAAGACCTCCATTGGACTTGGCCACGAGTTTTCAAGTCAAGCGAAGTGCCCAAGAGCAGCACGGCGATCAGGCCCTTGGACTTTTAGGGCCGAGGGCTTGACATGTCGACAATTCCATCAAGCTTTATGAACTTTTAGCAAGGGATCAAACAAGCCTTGATTCCCCCCCCCCACCCCCCGGTAGGAATTGCTGTTGTCCACTTTGACCCTGGCTTTGCTTGGTGGTTCCTTCCTTCCAAAAGGGTATCGAGCTACAGAGAAGAGACGGCCATTCGGCCTCTGTCTCGCTCGCTCGTTTCCATCACCAACTGAGCTCCTCTCTCCACATGGAACTGCAAATGGCCCCTTTGGCAGGACCGCTTCAAGTTTTAGTCTTGTTTTGTTTTGTTCTGTCCATTTTGGGTTGGGACCTGCAAAGCTGCTTGCTACCATACATCTTTTAGAAGAGAGAGCTGTGCACTTCGGTCTTTGTTTGACAAGGCCGCCTCGAAAGAATTTGGTTTCAAGGCCGTAGGGGTTCCCTCCATGTCCCAATAGGCGGGGGCAAACAGGCGTCCTTTTCCCTCCCGCTGCCACTCCGAGATGGGGCCCCCGAACTGGCCATGTTCTTCCCATCGGGACATGGATGGGGCGTGTCAAAAAAGCTCTGGGATCCTTTCGGGCCCGTGATCGCCATCTTTGACCTCCACTGGAGGGTCCCCTAAATGACTCCTTCACGCAAAAATGAGGTTCCCTCCCGCTGACATAGCAGCTGGCTGCCTGAACATGGGTTTCCTCTAGGGACCCCCACGTGACATGTTAGAAGGGGTGAAGCAAGGAATCGCTCCATAATGGTGACAACTTTTTGGGGAAACCTTGTTGGCCCTTTACTTCAATATTGGTGAGAACCTGGGGGGGAAAAGGGGAAACCTTTACTCGGGGGGGGGGTCTACTAATCGTCTCCTGACATTAAGGGGCTCCTGGCGGATATCCGACCCTTTGGGCTCGGCTGGGGACGTCGGGACATCGGGACGGGTCCGGAGCCCGGGACGGCACAGGTATCACATCCGCGGCTCGGCCGGGGGGCCCGAGCAGTCGAGCAGCGCCCGCTCGCGAGGCCGGTCGCTGCACTGAGCACTTTAAAGCGCCGGGAACCTTTTGATGGTGGTACTTGGGTTAAAAGCCACTGAAGTAGGTTATAATTAAGCAGGTTATGACAGTTATGACCATGGGTCATAAGGGGACTAACCCCGGTTACCCCAGCAACCATGGTTATGACCAATCTTTGTACCAAGTGGTTTGGACATCCAAGTAGTCAAAGTGTGGGGCAAATCACAGGGTTTCATAACTTCCAGGGCAATACGGGGTAAGGCCAAAAACCTTCGAGTGGAAGCCTGGAAGCGGGGGGATACCCTGAAACTCGGTCGATCGGTCCGGTCCGGTTTGCTCAGGCCAAAGCTAAATCAACGAAAGCAGCCTACTTGCAACCCTCCCGCAACCCGAAAGCCAGAAATCAATCCGGAATCCACGGGAATCCAACATGAGATCAGCCTTGAACCATCTTGAACCTACACCAAATTCCCAAGTGTTACCATCAAAAAGCACACACCCACAGTAAGGATCGCTTTTGTCCGCTTTTGGGGACAACACCCTTCCTAATGATCCAGTTTGTTACTTAGATCCGGGGTCTGCCCCCGGCCGGCCGCGAAAGGGCCGGCGCATGGGCCAGCTGCCGAGTTTCCTCTTGGAAGGGTGGGCGTTAGTAGTTGTTCAACTGGTTGGTCTTTGGACGGATTGCACATCAGGACTTGGTGATCTGAACATGTGCCCACCACGGAAGCCAACCCCCAAGTGTTCCCTGCAAAAAGCACACATCCCCACCTTCAGGATCGCTTTTGGGGGCACCACCCTTCCTGTGGATCTTTGATCAACGAGCCCTTTACAGGGGGCTTGACGCGGCAAGCCCTGCTCGGCTTCCGCGCCTTCCGAGCGCTTGAGGCGCTTCCCCCGGAGCAGTGGTTCGACTTCGACAACCTCCGAGTCCCTTGGCCCTTTTCGAAGCCGGGGGCCCCAGCAGCCATTGGTTGCGCGGGGGGGGGGGAGACAGGACTCCCTTCCTTTTTTTTTTTTTATATTTCTTTCGTTTTTCAAGCAACGAATCCCTGAAGTTTGTTGATTTTGAAGGAAAAGCAGGTGGGATGGTCAACTCTTCAAACAGGATCCACGATTCGGGATTCGGAAACCAGGTGGCAAACTTTGGCTCAAAAAGGGGGATGCTTTGTCTTGGACCATTTTGCGCCCCCGCTCAAAAGGGAAAATCAAGGGCATTCTGTTCGAAACCCCTCGACGTGTTTCACCCTCAAGTTGCTTGATTTCCCGCAAGGGGATGGGCGATCTTTCAGTTTTTGGCCCCATGCGTTCCAGCGCTAGATCGACCATTTCCCTTCCGAAGGAAACCATTTGAGCTGGGCCTTCCTGGTCCTTGACAAGACGCCGAGCATGTGGGCGCCGCCAGTGTTTTTACCACACATGTGTGCGTGTGTACACATACACAGCGGTTTGTTTTTTCCCATTGCGATGAGGGTGTCCGTTCTCCTCAAAAGAGGACGACTTAAGCACGACGGGCGACATTGGATCCACTTCTTGACGCCCGCCACGGTACTACATTAGTTCCAAACCATTGCCATTTTGTGAACAATTCAATTGACGCACATGGTGAGGAAATGCGTAGGGCATGGGAGGCATCACATTTCTCTTTTCACCGATTTGTTTTAAGACAACGGCCATGATCAAAAAAGGAGGCCCATTTGCACGTGTAGCAGTCCAATCCTCCCTCCCCCCCCCACCCCCCGCCCCCCGATTCCAGTGCCTTTACGAACCGATGTTCGCAGCCGGCGCTTTGAGGTGCGATCGCAACAAGACGATCTCCCAACACACGCCGGGGCCTGATGCGCGTTGCGGTCGTCAAATCGCTTTCGCCCGCGTTTCTCGAATCGAAGGAGATTTCACAGCTGGGTGGGAGCTGGCGCATTTCCTGCAGTTTGGTTTGTCACCTCCTTTAAGTACCCACAGAAAGGGAATAGGATCTTTCACCTAAGATCCAGAAAGCTGGGAATGGATCCCTCGGTTTGAGCGGTCCTCCGACCGGTGATTTGCTCTCATTCCATGCCTCCCCTTCCCGCCCGCAGGCCATAGGTTCAGGGTGGCAGATGTTGCTGGCGCTTGGAAAGAAACGACCGCACCTTCAAAGGGCAAGCCGCGCAGTAGAGACATGGTCCCACTTTGCAGGGCTGGAAAATGCTCCGATCTGATCGCATGGTTCTGTGGCTTGAAGCTATGGCCTTTTTGGGCCAACTTCCTGCGAGTTTCCTTGCAGGGTGATGTTCAAATGGCAAAAAGAGGCTTATGCCAGACTTTGCTGGGCAGAGCAAGTTCCTTCGCGCTCAGTCCTTTTTTTAAGGACTGAGGCAGGCATGTTTTGAATAAAATTCCATGATGCATTTTCACGTAGATGGTGTCCGCCAAAGGGTCCACAGTGCAAGATTCATACCCATACCATGGTCAAAAGGGACCCCTTTTACTTGGGGTGGGCAGTGCAGGGATTGTCATTAACCCTTTGGTTGATTTCACATCAGCATTAAGGACGCCACAAATCAAGACAACCATGCTCCATCAACTTCCCGGCTGCAAAGCGGCCTGGTTCGAGGGGTCGCCATCTGAAAACTGTTCGGCCGGTTGATCAAGCACTCAACCTAGGTCATTTTTTTTTAAAGATTTCTCGGATGAAACCAGCCGGGGGCTAATCTTGTCAACGCCGCCTGGGCATATCAGTTGAACCTATTTTCGAACTCCAAGGAAGGAGTGCAAAAGGGAAGTGCTCGGCTCAAGACCATTTTGTTCGTTCGCGGGGGGGGGGGGCCCTTCACAAGCGCATTCCGCTCCAACTCGCCGAGCGAGGTTTGATTGGTTCGATCGCCGCAACATGTACATCGCACGTGACTCCGAGCGGGTGCCTTAGGGGACATCCGGCTGGGCACGGGGCGCGAAACAGGGGCTGGGCGGTTGTTGTGTTTTCCTTTTTGGCTGGCATTTAACGGGGAACCAAAAGGAAGCCAGGGGACTATTTTGAGAACCCCACATCACCCGCATCTCAACAACCAGAAAACCCACTTCGTTTGGCTGCCTTTTGGTTGGACGGATCGCGTATGAGCGGGAATTGGTTCTCTACTACTTGGCTGCTTGATTTCGCCCACCCTGGGAGCCGATCCAGACGTGGTTGTTTGCGCGTCTTAATGTGGCGTCGTCCTTCCGGGACGCAAACGGCCCGCCTCGTGTGGTGTCTGGCGTTCAGGCTTTTGAAGACTTTGTGAAGCACCAGTTTCTTGCCTTAGAGTATTTTCTTGCCGGCGGCCCTACGGAAGAAACGCCTGGCTGTACTGTCCGCAAGAAGCCAAAGTACGCCCTGGAGAGCATGTCCCTGACGGGAGCGAGCCCCGCAGTACGCCAGAAAAAAAAGACATGGTAGTTGTTGTACCGTTCGGTTGGCACTGCACACTACAAAGTGCCACTTGCTTTCAGTTGGAGATGAAGTCGCCCCTTGTGTGCTTATTCTTGTTCCTCGGGCGCGTGCACCTTTGTACCTTTGTGTGATCTTTCGGATTTGCTTCGCTGCGAGGTACCGGCAAGCCCAGTCCCGCACACCAAGAATTACCAACCGCAACTCCCAACTCCCAGCCCCCCCCAAAAAAGGCAAAAAGCAAAAGCAGCAGAAAGCCAAACAAACCGACCACGCAACTTCTCATGTCCCCCCCCTTCCCCAAACCAGCTGCAAACACCAACACCACATCAAACTTCCCCCCCCCAACCCCCCCAACCCTCCAACCTCCTAAGCCCACCTTCCCTACCCCCACCCTCCCCTCACCCTCCCTCCCCCCCACACTCGGAGCTCCGAGTTGCGAGCTGGTGGAGATGCCCAGCGTCTACCTGGAGCGCCACGAGCTGGAGAGGCCGGAAGTTTCTCTCCGTAGCCGACGGCTCCAGAGCAAAAAACAGAGGGAACCACGAGAAAGAAACCGCCCCCCCCCCCCAAATTCACCAGGGGGGGGGAGGGTGTCTTTTGTGGCGTTTTTTCGTTCTTTCCTTCTTTCTTTTGTTTGGGGAGAGGTATGTGGCTGGTTCATTTGCGAGGGAATCAAGCGGACCGGAATCACGAATAGGTTGCTTCCCTTTTCGGCGCGTAGCATCACCTTTGGGATTTTTAAGGGGCACTTGGAGCGCGCCAATGTTAGCGGCAAAACATACCAGATCGGACATTTGTTTTGACAACCCGCTCAGGAGGTGAGGTGTTTCCCCCAACAAAAAACGGGAAGCCTGGGGTTGTTTCCCTTTGACCTACTCAGAGGGGGAACCAATCCCCCGGAGATTGGGGTCTCGCGGAGTGTTTCCACACAGAAAGTTGGATGCTTTATATGCAGGCTCTAGGAAATTCCTTGTCAAAACCATCCTAAGCATATCTACTCACTCCCCTGGGCAACCCAAAGCCCTTTCCATTTGTCTTCTTGGGCACCGCGCCCTTTTGGGTTCTGTGTCAGGGGAGTACGTTCCGAGACCATCCCAATGTCGAGTTCCGATGTACCCAATATAACACCCATGCCGCCCAAAAAATCTCCCAGGTAAAGCCAAATCACCATGGCTTATCTGGACATAGGCTACTGTTAACCCGGATTAATAAACCCCTGGTTTGTTGATAGGGGGTGTCCCCTTTTAGTGTGGGGGTTCATCACTTTTGGTAGGAACACCCCCTAATAATGGGACGGGTTTACTAATCCTGGGTCAACATTCGGGTGATTCCCAGGGCGTACTCGGACGCTTGTTGGATTCCCATCCGATTCGCCAGGTGGTGGCGTGCCGAGCCGAGCTCCCGCGCCGGAGCCGCCGCGCCGATGCCGCAGCCGCGCGGGGTCTCCCGAGACTGGGAAAAGGGACTGGGGTCGCAGAACAGGAAGCAGACGTGGCTCACTTCCAGAGTTGGACGCAATCCACTTTTGGGTTTGGACCATTTTAGGCAATCCACTCAGGAAGTGAGTGGGTGGCTCGTTTTCAAGGGGAAATTTCCCCCCAAACAAAACAAGCAACAACAACCTTTGATTGTTGCTTTCCCGTTAGAACCATCAAACAAAGGGTAGCCTCAAAAAACCACAAGCCCATATATGCCATGGTCTTCTTGACCGGTTCCCTTGCTTGGTTAAGAGGAATGGATGCCCATCTGGTAAGGATCCAAAACCCGGTGTCGTGATTCCAATGGGAACTATGGCCATGAACCTCAAGTGCAGGAGTTCAGAAACTGTTCCCAGCCCTGCGTGTCTCGGGATTGAACATGCGGGGATCAGCATGTTGCCCTCGGTGTTCTCCCGGGAGTTGTTGGTGTAAGTTTGTTTGGGCTACGCTTTTCCTTCTCGGGGCCTCGGGGTGGTTTTTTTCAACTGAGGCCTAAGGAAAACACCCCCGAAAGGAAAGACACGCAGGGAAGGGCCAAAACACGAATATGGATTTGGTAAGCCCGATTTAGTCATAGCTATAGGGTTACTCTATCAGCAATTGAACCCAACAAACCATCATTTGTTGAGGAAACTCCTTTGGGGACCCCCCTTTTGGGTTTTGGGGACCCCCGTTTTTGGTTTTCATGTTAATTCGTGGGGGAGTATTTAGGTTAGTTTAAAGGAAAGCCAAAAGACAAACTCCATTTTAGCGGTCCGACTGCTTTAACACACGCCTATGCACATATTATATATATATACAATATAATACCATGGATGGACAAATTCCTCACCGCGCCGGTTGGGATGGACAACGCCCTACGGAAACTGGGACAAGCTACACCTATCAACTTATGCATTTTGTGCATCCGCAGTATTCGTATTCCCGTTGCTTCACCATGCCCACGCCACCGTGAGGCGTGCAGCAAGTGGTCTTCTGAGCGCACGTTTCGTGAGTGCCGGGCAGCCTGCGTTGTGCTGACGTTCTTTGCGGGAAGGTTGGTGGACAGAACCCCACCCTCCTATGCATAGCACCGGCTTGTTTATTTGGAGGCATTAAAACTCATACCTTCCCGGTGCTGGAGTGGCATTCGGAGAAATCTGTGGGTTCTCAGGGTTTGCCTTTTTATACGCCTGGAGGGAAATGACGCGATTTACCTCTTTGAGGGTTTCAATACTTCCTTTCGGGCCCCTGTTTCCCAAACGAGAAACCCTTGGCATGTGCTTTGATCTTCGAAAGGAGGCTGCGCGTCTGGAAGTTTCACCCCGGTTCGGGAAAGCCAAAAGGCGAATCCCGTCAGGTTGATCTTTCAAGGCATGCAAGACATAGGACTTCCCTACAGTTTCAGACTGGGTCGCCACACATCGCTGCTTTCAAGTTGAGGAAAGATCTCAAAGGCTTTTTCAAATCCAGACTGTAAAGAGCTTTCCTCTCCACGTCTGTTGAACAGCTGAGCGAATCATCTGGCAACCAGTGTGCTGCCAATTGAGGAGCCCACAGTCACCGGCGCAAAGGGGATCGAGCTCGTCAGGGGTTGCGTCGCGTCATGGGCAAAGAGAGCCAGTATCAGTATCTTGAAGGGGCGGCTTTGCACATATGTTGTTTTCAGGAAGATGATGAGACATTGCCTCAAAGACTTCTTCATTAGGTTCCGCAGGCTGGCCAGTCAAAAAACAAACAAGAACCTATGGCAGTGAACCATCTTGGCTTCAAGATGAAGTGAGTTTCGACTCGGAATCCCAGACCTACTTCGTGACTCTGCTGTGAACGATTGGCAGGGGGAAATTGGTTGCTGCTGACAAGTCCCTGGCGGAAAAGGAGCGCGTGCGTCTCGTAGCAATCTGCAAGCAACGGCGATCCTTGCACTTGCGGACACAAGCGCACAGCTTCAGAAAGGGGTCCATCAAAGTGAGCATTTCAAGGGATTCTCTTTGCGAGTTTAGGGGGCAGTTGCCCAAAGGCCCCGGTCAGAGATGCGTGGCAACACTTCCACTTCTCGGCTCAGAGAAGGGCGTGCTGTGTACAGATTGTGTAGATCTTCGCCTCGTTTTAACTTTTTATTTTCCTGCCAACTTTTTGACGACGCTTGGCCTGAGTTCATGCCCGTTTGACGGGTTCTAAGAATAAATTAAAAAACGGGTCCCGATCGCTTTCACCGAAAGACGATCATGTATGTGGCATCCCAAAAGAGCCCATTTGTTGGAACACGTGTGTTTGACCCCATTGGTCAGAGCTAGAGCTCGGCTTGTTCGGAATTATTTAGGGTCTCCCAATCAGTGTAAACTTGGTGGCTCCCAGCCATCCCCTTAGCTTTTTAGCCTTTTGGTGTTTAGTGGTAGTTTCCAATTAAGCCAACTAAAAGTTAAACTTTTAGCGGGGGATCTGAGGGCAGCCCGGTAAAGTAACTAAGTGCTCAGAGGGCCGAGCGATCTCAGAGCGGGCATCGAGCTTCTGTGAGTGCTTGGCACTTGTTTGTTGCCAAGGATGGCCTCCTCATCGCGAGCCGCTGTTGCATCTGCTGCAGGCAACAGCGGACATGTTTTCAGGAGTCCTAGCAAACTGTGCGATCTTGTGATTCGTGCTGCCAGCAGTGCAGTATTGAGAACAGTGCTACCGTTGTGTCCTCCCAAGCGCCTAAGTGCCGGAAACGGTGCAGCATGAAGGCACGATATGTGTATATATATATATTTATACTCAGTTGCCCAAAACTGACCTTTTAACCTTTGGGTTTTCCCTTTTTTGGTCCACTTCTAGTACGCATCCCAGAAGGTGATCACCTTTTGTTTCCAGGTCCCATGGGCAAGCGAGTAGGGAGTTGTGCCATCTACTTTCACCCGTGAAGGTACTGGTGCGTAGCACATGAGCCACAATCAAAAGGGTAGATGAAGGTTCGCAAGGGCCAATCCTCGCCATAAACAGCTGCGGCCTCCTGCGTAATTCTTTACATGGTTCTGGGTTCACCATTTAATACCGGGTTTTGACTGTGGCTCACATGGGAGGTCCGGTTCGGCTGCAGAGTTCTTCAAGTCAGGCGCCGCACTTCTGGGCGGAGCCGCTTTTGTCTCTGCGCCTACTACACGCACGGGGAACCTGCGAGTCGGTCTCCCAGCTCCGTGTCAATGGTCGAATTGGGGGTTGATCCATATTCCCTTCGCCCCCCAAACGACTATGGTAATTTTTCCATATATACAAAATATACACATATAAACGACTATGGTTATGGTAACATTTCCCGTATGTGTACATATACATATATGGTTCTCTCATGTCAAAACGGACCTTTTGATGCATCGTGTTCTGCGCTCGAATCGACTTCATTGCCGGTCCTCGCAGCCTTGGATTCGCCGAGGCCACCGCCTCTGTCGCAACTCCTTCGGCTCCCGTGTCCGGACTGGAGGCCCCACGAGTGTGTTGTATTGCAGGAGCAAGCAGATCTGGGTCTGTGTGTTTTTTTTTTTTTGCAGTCCCTGGCAACACAACCTGGCAATGGGTATGTGCCGAGCCTCTAAAAAAAGAAAAAGAAAGAACACAAAAACAGGCGCGCACACACACACACTCACATTCCCCCCCCAATTCTGCTTGTTGACCGCAGCCAAAATCCGATCAGCGCGAGCCAGGCGAGCAGTGTCGCGGGCCTGGCCGTCGCCGGCGTAGCAGTTGCGGGCTGCTTTGGCCGCAGGGCGCGGAGTCTTAGAGTCTCCGCGATTTCTACGACCTGCAACACCATGGCGCGTATTTGTGTATTATGCGTGTTTGCTTGTATGTGTATGTGTATGTGCATGAGCATATATGCATAAATGTATGATTGTATGATTATATATAATGTATACACATACATACACATATGTTGTTTGGTATATGCATGTGTACATGCAGATGTGCATGTAGATGTGCATTTGTATGTGTATGCATGTGTATATGAGTGTGTATTTGTATGTATTACACACACACACACGCACACTGCACTACATGAAACTACATTGCCATGCCAACCCCAACCTGAAACCAAAAGAAAGAGAAGAGAGAAAGACAAAGAGATAGCGAAAGCCAAAGCGAAAGGAACCTTCCCTTAGCATCGTCATCGGGCTGTGGGTTGCAGGTCGGGGTTAGCGCGGATTTAGGGTGGCTTAAAGGTGAGGGCACATGTAGATGAGATTCAGATTGGTTAGGATGTGTTCACGTTCACGGTGGGTTCAGGGTGGGTTGAAGGTTGGCTCTTGGGGTTTGTGTTTGGATTGCTCTTTCTCTTTCTCTTTTAGGTTTTTCGCTTTCGCTTTTTCTTTCTCTTCCGCCTCTCTCTTTTTCGCATTCGCTTTCTCTTTCGCTTTCTCTTTCTTTTTCTCTTTCTCTTTCGCTCCCGCTTTCGATTTCTCTTTTTATGTTCTTTCTCTTTCTTTCTAGCTGTGTCTTTTCTCTTTCTTTTTCTCGTTCTCTTTTCTTTCTTTTTCTATTTTTCTTTCGCTGTTCTCTTTTTCTTTTCTCATTATTTTGCTCTTTCTCTTTCTCGTTTTCGCTTTCCGCTTTCGCTTTCTGTTTCTCTTTCGCTTTCGCGTTCGCTTCAACTTTCTTTTTGTCCGTCTTTTCCAATCTCTTTTTTCGCATTTTCTTTCGCTTTCTCTTTTGCCTTTCTCTTTGTTTTCTCTTTCTCTTTCGCTTTCGCTTTCGCATTATCTTTCTCTTCTTCTTTCTCTTTGTTTTTCCTTCTCTTTCTTTTCCTCTGTTTCTTTCTTTTTTTTCTTCTAATTTTCTCTTTTTCTTTCCTTTCCCGCTCTATCTCTCCCCCGCCGTCCCTACCTTCCTGCCTTCCTGCCTTCCTGCCATCCTACCTTCCTACCTTCCTACCTTCCAACTTTTTTGAGTAGACCTGCTGTGTCCGAGGCCATTACCACATCTGCCAAGCATCAGCTGGTGCGCTCCTTATTGGCCTGAGAGCTGGGGGAAAAGCAAGCAAGCAAGCCGTGGCATGCAAACTGAAAACGCATAGAAGTCGAGGTGGCCTTGACTGCCTTTGAGAATGAGCTCGGCGTGCAAGCCCCGGTCGGATTCTGGGACCCGGCCGGGTTCACGGCAGATGGCAGCACCGAGAACTTTGCTCGACGTCGCCAGACGGAGCTGAAGCACGGGCGAATTTCCATGCTCGTCACTTGTTCAAATTTCGGCATTATCTTTCATTTGCTTGTTTTGCTTCAAACATGATAGCATCATGACATATATGTATATATGTATATATGCTACCCCCCCCCCCCCAGGTACCCAGGTTTGGGCTTGGACACAGCCTTCGTACGTCCCTTTCAGACCCTTCCATCCCTAACAGCCGTTTCTTGGCTGGGGATGATGAAGGGAAAGGGATGAAGAGAGGGCTGGCAGTCAATGGTCAAGAATTCTTGGTTATAGACGGTGAGGGATGAGATGTAGATAGGAGACGGAAGTAACCAAGAGAAAGAGATGAATGGGAAAGGAATGACTTCTGGATTCTCTTTCTTCTTGGTCATCATCTTTTCCTGTTTCTCTTGTCCTATCATTTCCCTCTCTTTCTAATTCCCAAGACACAGATAAAGGGAATTCGAGGGAAATGGAAAGAGAAAGGCAAAGACACATGATAAAGAGATAGAAATATGATGGTTACATCGTCAACAGGAAAGACGAGGATGGGAAAGGAGGAAATGTGCCTTTATTTCCAAGTCCTTTCCATATCTTTCCCTTCCTTGGTATCTTCGCCTGGCGGTGTAATCCCAAGAGCAGGAAAGAAGGAAATGGGAATGTTGGACCTTCCTTGACTGGCGGTTGAACTCAGAGAATGATTCGCGAGTACACGGTCAACCTTCATTGGTGAGTGGACGAGAGAAGCATGTCCTTCCTCACTCACCCATTTCCCCGCTGCCTTCGCTCGCGGTAACTTGTCAATGGGTGAGCACACATGATGAAGAGCGAGCCCATTCCTTCCTCTAACCGTTCCCTCTCACTCCATCATCTCACTCCATTCAATTTCTGGAGTTCCTGTCACTATGAAAGACTCACGATGGAACGGAGAGAGAGAGAGAGGAAAGGACATTATGAAGATAGCTGTCTCACGGATAAATCTCCTGTTTGCCAGTATCTCTTTCCTTTTACCTCAGATACAAACGGATTTGTTATTGGCATTTTATAGAAATCTTATGGTTATTTATCTTTCTAGTCTTTATGTTTTAGTACTATTTCTTTATCTTTTATTATTTACTGCTATTTCTTTATCTTTTTATTATTTATCTTTACCATCCGCTGGCCAGTTCTTTCCAGCGGTTACAAGTGAATTCCTCTTCCTTCATCTCATGGACACTCCCGAACGAAGAGAGGAGTGGGAATGGGAGAGAGAAGAGATTCATTCCCTTCCACCGTTCATTCGCTTACATCTCACTCACTTGTCCTTCCTTTCCACCGCCTGGTCGTTGGAGGTGAGGAAGGGTTAAGATGTCAAGGATTTTACAGATAACCGTCTATAACCAAGAATGACTGCCAAGGAAGAAATCATCCAAGAAGCGACAGATGAAGAGAGGAATATCATGGACGAAGGAACATGAGGATGACGAACGAAGGTACATCTCTTTCCATGTCCTGGACTTCTCGCCTGTCAACAAATCCCAGATGCTGAATGGGACCTAAAGAGAAATCCCACCTTCATCTCCCATCTGTCCCTTTCCTTTCTGTTGCTTAAGGATGAGATGGTATGCAGTACAAGATCGGACCAGAGGATATTAACGGGAAGAAAGATGAAATAGTTAACGGGAAGAAAGAAGGACTTGATTTTTGATTGTTGACCACAAACCCTTTATCGGCTTCTGGATGAATCTTTCGGTAGACAGCTATTTTCCTTTTACCTCGTGCTCTAGGATCTTGGAGATTACAGTGAATAGAATGGAGATAATGGGATGTGATGAGCCTTTCTGTAGTAGCGGTTCATCTCTGAGATTGATGGTGTACGAAAGGAAAAGGAAAGGTTAAAGGCTATGACGAAGAGATGAGGAATGAGGTGACAAGGAACATCAGATGGGATTTAATGGATTGGCGAAGGGATGCGCCAAGAGGTAGGAAAAGATGAAGTGACAGTGAGCGAGGAATCTTCATTGGTAGGCAATCTCTTTCTCTTTCCTGTTTCCTCGCTGTCAAGAATTCTTGGTTATAGACGGTGAGGGATGAGATGTAGATAGGAGACGGAAGTAACCAAGAGAAAGAGATGAATGGGAAAGGTTAACCGCTATGACGAAAAGATGAGGAATGAAGCGGTTGTATGTCTTTCCTATGCCTTTCCTTTCCCTTTCTTATGGTTAGGATATAGACGTGAAACGCAAATGTTGCGCAACATTTGGAATTTGTTGCGCAACATTTCCCTGGACAAAAAAACCAAAAAACCAAAGAATCCCAGCCATGGTGGGGGCTAGGATTGTTTTTTGTTTTTTGTTTTTTGGTGTTTTGGTTTTTTGGTACACAAAATGGCCTTGCAGAAAATGCATGAGTTCAATCAAAATACATTGTAAATATCAATGGTTTTGATACATGATGCAACAACACCTGGGTACTGGGGGGGTACCATATATATATATATATGAATATACAACATGTTTTTTTTTTTTTTATAATCTTGGGTTTGAGTTTGGGCATTTGACCAAGGCTACCATGGGCTACATCACTCCGGAGATCACCGGAAAATTGCCGGGCTATCTGAGCCCTTCCGCAGGCTTGAAGTTCGCGGATGTGCCCAACGGCTTGGCGGCGATTTCCAAAGTTCCCGCTGCGGGGTGGGGACAAATCTTGGCTTACATGGCCTTCTGCGAGGTGTCCCAGGACCAGTCGGCGGGAACTCCTGCTGCGGCGGGTGACTTCGGATTCAAGGTGCTCACCGCGTCCGACCCAGAGGCCAAGAAAACCAAACTCGCAGCAGAGCTTGCGAACGGACGTCTGGCCATGATGGCCATCATCGGCATGTTCTTCCAGGCGGTGTTGGAGAAATTTGGCAACATGGTTGTTGTAACTTGTTGTATGGCATGCATGTTTGTGAGCGCCTTCCTGTTTGTCAGAATCCCCTGTTTCTGATACACAGCGGCCACTACCTGATGTAATGTGTTTTTGCCTCCACACGATAGAATCTTATCTCAGGTGGTAGGGCAGCAACGCCACAATCGTCTTTTAGAAAGAGAAAGGATAACCAGGCAGAACCGCTGCAACTGCTGAGGGGAACAAGAACTGTCAACGGCAACATCGCGTCACTGTTGAAAAAGTGGTGCCGTTGCGCTTTGCAATATCTATATCCCGGCGTCAGCCACAAGTCGTTAGCCGCTGCAATACACCCACGCCATCAAACACGTGTGACAATGCACTGTCAGCCAGATGCCGGCCAACTCAATACAAGTGGTTGGTTTGAGCAAGCGCAACTGCATTACTTTGGCAGATGTACACTGGTTGAAACTTTCTCAAGTCCACAAGCAGGAAAGCAATCGTTTTCTTCCCAGGTGAATGCAATGTAGAGAATCGTGTAACACGTGGTTAGTTCCCTGCATTCAAGCAGCGATCGCGCTGGTGTGCATGTGTTAATGAGCGTAGTAGCTGTGCTGGTAGGTCATAGTACCATACTGGAGACGGGTGACAGACTGTGATTGATTCTTGCATAGCCTGCGAGGGATCGTACTTGCCATGTTCTTCTGGCATGATACGAACTGATCGGGATGATTACCACACTTGCTAGACTTTCCAAGCAAGCATGCAGCTTTGTCTAGTAACGTTGGCAAAATGCATATGCAAGCGCTTGCGCAGGACGGCTTGACTGGCAGCGCCTGGGGCGACTGGGCCAACTACACTGCCTCGCCTTTGCGAGCATTCGAGAATGAGCTCGGTGTGCAAGCCCCGGTCGGATTCTGGGACCCGGCCGGGTTCACGGCAGACGGCAGCACCGAGAACTTTGCCCGACGTCGCCAGACGGAGCTGAAGCACGGACGAATTTCCATGCTCGCCATTTGTTCAAAGTTCGGCAGTATCTTTCATTTGTTTTTTTGCTTCAATCATGATAGCGTCACAACATATAATAATATGCAACATGTTTTTCTTTTTTCCATCTTGGGTTTGAGCTTGAGCATTTGACCAAGGCTACCATGGGCTACATCACTCCGGAAATCACCGGAAAATTGCCGGGCTATCTGAGCCCTTCCGCAGGCTTGAAGTTCGCGGATGTGCCCAACGGCTTGGCGGCGATTTCCAAAGTTCCCGCTGCGGGGTGGGGACAAATCTTGGCTTACATGGCCTTCTGCGAGGTGTCCCAGGACCAGTCGGCGGGAACTCCTGCTGCGGCGGGTGACTTCGGATTCAAGGTGCTCACCGCGTCCGACCCAGAGGCCAAGAAAACCAAACTCGCAGCAGAGCTTGCGAACGGACGTCTGGCCATGATGGCCATCATCGGCATGTTCTTCCAGGCGGTGTTGGAGAAATTTGGCAACATGGTTGTTGTAACTTGTTGTATGGCATGCATGTTTGTGAGCGCCTTCCTGTTTCTCAGAATCCTACCTGTTTCTGATACACAGCGGGCACATGCCTGCTGTAATGTTTTTTTTGTTCTCACACGATTGAGTCGAATCTCACGTGGTAGGGCAGCAACGCCACATTCGTCTTTTAGAAAGAGAGGAACGGCAACATCGTGTTACTGTTGAAGAAGAGGTGCAGTTGCGCTTTGCAATATCTATATCCCGGCGTCAGCCACAATGCCATGAAGCACGCGTGATAATGCGCTGTCAGCTAGGTGCTGGCCCGCTCAGTGCAAGTGGTTGGTTTAAGCAGGTGCAACACGTGCGCACTCGCGTATGCATTGCTTTGAGAGACGTACACAAGTTGAAAGTTATCTCAAATCATCAAGCAGGAAAGCAGTCGCTTTCATCCCAGGTCAATGCAATGTAGAGTATTATGTAATATATGGTTAGTTCCCGGCATTCAAGCAGCGATCGCGCTCATGTGCATGTGTTAATGAGTGTAGTAGCTGTGCTGGTAGGCATAGTACCATACCGGAGACGGGACAGACTGTGATTGATTCTTGCATAGCTTGCGAGGGATCGTACTTGCCATGTTCTTCTGGCATGATACGAACTGATCGGGATGATTACCACACTTGCTAGACTTTCCAAGCAAGCGTGCAGCTTTGTCTAGTAACGTTGGCCAAATGCATATGCAAGCGCTTGCGCAGGACGGCTTGACTGGCAGCGCCTGGGGCGACTGGGCCAACTACACTGCCTCGCCTTTGCGAGCATTCGAGAATGAGCTCGGTGTGCAAGCCCCGGTCGGATTCTGGGACCCGGCCGGGTTCACGGCAGACGGCAGCACCGAGAACTTTGCCCGACGTCGCCAGACGGAGCTGAAGCACGGAAGAATTTCCATGCTCGCCATTTGTTCAAAGTTCGGCAGTATCTTTCATTTGCTTGTTTTGCTTTAAACATGATAGCGTCATAACATATATTAATATGCAACATGTTTTTCTTTTTTCCATCTTGGGTTTGAGTTTGAGCATTTGACCAAGGCTACCATGGGCTACATCACTCCGGAAATCACCGGAAAATTGCCGGGCTATCTGAGCCCTTCCGCAGGCTTGAAGTTCGCGGATGTGCCCAACGGCTTGGCGGCGATTTCCAAAGTTCCCGCTGCGGGGTGGGGACAAATCTTGGCTTACATGGCCTTCTGCGAGGTGTCCCAGGACCAGTCGGCGGGAACTCCTGCTGCGGCGGGTGACTTCGGATTCAAGGTGCTCACCGCGTCCGACCCAGAGGCCAAGAAAACCAAACTCGCAGCAGAGCTTGCGAACGGACGTCTGGCCATGATGGCCATCATCGGCATGTTCTTCCAGGCGGTGTTGGAGAAATTTGGCAACATGGTTGTTGTAACTTGTTGTATGGCATGCATGTTTGTGAGCGCCTTCCTGTTTGTCAGAATCCTACCTGTTTCTGATACACAGCTGGCACATGCCTGATGTAATGTGTTTTTGCCTCCACACGATAGAATCTTATCTCAGGTGGTAGGGCAGCAACGCCACAATCGTCTTTTAGAAAGAGAAAGGATAACCAGGCAGAATCGCTGCAACTGCTGAGGGGAACAAGAACTGTCAACGGCAACATCGCGTCACTGTTGAAAAAGTGGTGCCGTTGCGCTTTGCAATATCTATATCCCGGCGTCAGCCACAAGTCGTTATCCGCTGCAATAAACCCACGCCATCAAACACGTGTGATAATGCACTGTCAGCCAGATGCCGGCCAACTCAATACAAGTGGTTGGTTTGAGCAAGCGCAACTGCATTACTTTGGCAGATGTACACTGGTTGAAACTTTGATCTCAAATCCACAAACAGGAAAGCAATCGTTTTCTTCCCAGGTGAATGCAATGTAGAGCATCGTGTAACCAAGCAGCGATCGCGCTGGTGTGCATGTGTTAATGAGCGTAGTAGCTGTGCTGGTAGGCATAGTACCATACCGGAGACGGGACAGACTGTGATTGATTCTTGCATAGCCTGCGAGGGATCGTACTTGCCATGTTCTTCTGGCATGATACGAACTGATCGAGATGATTACCACACTTGCTAGACTTTCCAAGCAAGCATGCAGCTTTGTCTAGTAACGTTGGCCAAATGCATATGCAAGCGCTTGCGCAGGACGGCTTGACTGGCAGCGCCTGGGGCGACTGGGCCAACTACACTGCCTCGCCTTTGCGAGCATTCGAGAATGAGCTCGGTGTGCAAGCCCCGGTCGGATTCTGGGACCCGGCCGGGTTCACGGCAGACGGCAGCACCGAGAACTTTGCCCGACGTCGCCAGACGGAGCTGAAGCACGGAAGAATTTCCATGCTCGCCATTTGTTCAAAGTTCGGCAGTATCTTTCATTTGCTTGTTTTGCTTTAAACATGATAGCGTCATAACATATAATAATATGCAACATGTTTTTCTTTTTCCATCTTGGGTTTGAGTTTGAGCATTTGACCAAGGCTACCATGGGCTACATCACTCCGGAAATCACCGGAAAATTGCCGGGCTATCTGAGCCCTTCCGCAGGCTTGAAGTTCGCGGATGTGCCCAACGGCTTGGCGGCGATTTCCAAAGTTCCCGCTGCGGGGTGGGGACAAATCTTGGCTTACATGGCCTTCTGCGAGGTGTCCCAGGACCAGTCGGCGGGAACTCCTGCTGCGGCGGGTGACTTCGGATTCAAGGTGCTCACCGCGTCCGACCCAGAGGCCAAGAAAACCAAACTCGCAGCAGAGCTTGCGAACGGACGTCTGGCCATGATGGCCATCATCGGCATGTTCTTCCAGGCGGTGTTGGAGAAATTTGGCAACATGGTTGTTGTAACTTGTTGTATGGCATGCATGTTTGTGAGCGCCTTCCTGTTTGTCAGAATCCTACCTGTTTCTGATACACAGCTGGCACATGCCTGATGTAATGTGTTTTTGCCTCCACACGATAGAATCGAATCTCACGTGGTAGGGCAGCAACGCCACATTCGTCTTTTAGAAAGAGAGGAACGGCAACATGGCGTCACTGTTGAAGAAGAGGTGCAGTTGCGCTTTGCAATATCTATATCCCGGCGTCAGCCACAATGCCATGAAACACGCGTGATAATGCGCTGTCAGCTAGGTGCTGGCCCGCTCAGTGCAAGTGGTTGGTTTAAGCAGGTGCAACACGTGCGCACTCGCCTATGCATTGCTTTGAGAGACGTACACAAGTTGAAAGTTATCTCAAATCATCAAGCAGGAAAGCAGTCGCTTTCATCCCAGGTCAATGCAATGTAGAGTATTATGTAATATATGGTTAGTTCCCGGCATTCAAGCAGCGATCGCGCTCGTGTGCATGTGTTAATGAGTGTAGTAGCTGTGCTGGTAGGCATGGTACCATACCGGAGACGGGACAGACTGTGATTGATTCTTGCATAGCCTGAGAGGGATCGTACTTGCCATGTTCTTCTGGCATGATACGAACTGATCGGGATGATTACCACACTTGCTAGACTTTCCAAGCAAGCATGCAGCTTTGTCTAGTAACGTTGGCCAAATGCATATGCAAGCGCTTGCGCAGGACGGCTTGACTGGCAGCGCCTGGGGCGACTGGGCCAACTACACTGCCTCGCCTTTGCGAGCATTCGAGAATGAGCTCGGTGTGCAAGCCCCGGTCGGATTCTGGGACCCGGCCGGGTTCACGGCAGACGGCAGCACCGAGAACTTTGCCCGACGTCGCCAGACGGAGCTGAAGCACGGAAGAATTTCCATGCTCGCCATTTGTTCAAAGTTCGGCAGTATCTTTCATTTGCTTGTTTTGCTTTAAACATGATAGCGTTATAACATATATTAATATGCAACATGTTTTTATTTTTTCCATCTTGGGTTTGAGTTTGAGCATTTGACCAAGGCTACCATGGGCTACATCACTCCGGAAATCACCGGAAAATTGCCGGGCTATCTGAGCCCTTCCGCAGGCTTGAAGTTCGCGGATGTGCCCAACGGCTTGGCGGCGATTTCCAAAGTTCCCGCTGCGGGGTGGGGACAAATCTTGGCTTACATGGCCTTCTGCGAGGTGTCCCAGGACCAGTCGGCGGGAACTCCTGCTGCGGCGGGTGACTTCGGATTCAAGGTGCTCACCGCGTCCGACCCAGAGGCCAAGAAAACCAAACTCGCAGCGGAGCTTGCGAACGGACGTCTGGCCATGATGGCCATCATCGGCATGTTCTTCCAGGCGGTGTTGGAGAAATTTGGCAACATGGTTGTTGTAACTTGTTGTATGGCATGCATGTTTGTGAGCGCCTTCCTGTTTGTCAGAATCCTACCTGTTTCTGATACACAGCTGGCACATGCCTGCTGTAATGTTTTTTGCTATCACACGATTGAATCGAATCTCACGTGGTAGGGCAGCAACGCCACATTCGTCTTTTTGAAAGAGAGGAACGGCAACATCGCGTCACTGTTGAAGAAGAGGTGCAGTTGCGCTTTGCAATATCTATATCCCGGCGTCAGCCACAATGCCATCAAACACGCGTGATACTGCGCTGTCAGCCAGGTGCTGGCCCGCTCAATGCAAGTGGTTGGTTTGAGCATGCGCAACATGTGTGCACTCGCCTATGCATTGCTTCGGCAGATGTACACTAGTGGAAACTTTTATCTCAGACCAACAAGCAGGAAAGCAGTCGCTTTCATCCCAGGTCAATGCAATGTAGAGTATTATTTAATATATGGTAAGATCCCGGCATTCAAGCAGCGATCGCGCTCGTGTGCATGTGCTAATGAGTGTAGTAGCTGTGCTGGTAGTCATAGTACGATACCGGAGACGGGACATACTGTGATTGACTTTTGCATAGCTTGCGAGGGATCGTACTTGCCATGTTCTTCTGGCATGATACGAACTGATCGAGATGATTGCCACACTTGCTAGACTTTCCAAGCAAGCATGCAGCTTTGTCAGTAACGTTGGCCAAATGCATATGCAAGCGCTTGTGCAGGACGGCTTGACTGGCAGCGCGTGGGGCGACTGGGCCAACTACACTGCCTCGCCTTTGCGAGCATTCGAGAATGAGCTCGGTGTGCAAGCCCCGGTCGGATTCTGGGACCCGGCCGGGTTCACGGCAGACGGCAGCACTGAGAACTTTGCCCGACGTCGCCAGACGGAGCTGAAGCACGGACGAATTTCCATGCTCGCCATTTGTTCAAAGTTCGGCAGTATCTTTCATTTGCTTGTTTTGCATCAAACATGATAGCGTCATAACATATATTAATATGCAACATGCCTTTTTTTTGCCATCTTGGGATTGAGTTTGAGCATTTGACCAAGGCTACCATGGGCTACATCACTCCAGAAATCACCGGAAAGTTGCCGGGCTATCTGAGCCCTTCCGCAGGCTTGAAGTTCGCGGATGTGCCCAACGGCTTGGCGGCGATTTCCAAAGTTCCTGCTGCGGGGTGGGGACAAATCTTGGCTTACATGGCCTTCTGCGAGGTGTCCCAGGACCAGTCGGCGGGAACTCCTGCTGCGGCGGGTGACTTCGGATTCAAGGTGCTCACCGCGTCCGACCCAGAGGCCAAGAAAACCAAACTCGCAGCGGAGCTTGCGAACGGACGTCTGGCCATGATGGCCATCATCGGCATGTTCTTCCAGGCGGTGTTGGAGAAATTTGGCAACATGGTTGTTGTAACTTGTTGTATGGCATGCATGTTTGTGAGCGCCTTCCTGTTTGTCAGAATCCTACCTGTTTCTGATACACAGCTGGCACATGCCTGATGTAATGTGTTTTTGCCTCCACACGATAGAATCGAATCTCACGTGGTAGGGCAGCAACGCCACATTCGTCTTTTAGAAAGAGAGAGGATAACCAGGCAGAACCGCTGCAACTGCTGAGGGGAACAAGAACTGTCAACGGCAACATCGTGTCACTGTTGAAAAAGTGGTGCAGTTGCGCTTTGCAATATCTATATCCCGGCGTCAGCCACAAGTCGTTATCCGCTGCAATAAACCCACGCCATCAAACACGTGTGACAATGCACTGTCAGCCAGATGCTGGCCAACTCAATACAAGTGGTTGGTTTGAGTACGCGCAACTGCATTACTTTGGCAGATGTACACTGGTTGAAACTTTCATCTCAAGTCCACAAGCAGGAAAGCAATCGTTTTCTTCCCAGGTGCATGCAATGTAGAGCATCGTGTAACACGTGGTTAGTTCCCTGCATTCAAGCAGCGATCGCGCTGGTGTGCAAGTGTTAATGAGCGTAGTAGCTGTGCTGGTAGGCATAGTACCATACCGGAGACGGGACAGACTGTGATTGATTCTTGCATAGCCTGCGAGGGATCGTACTTGCCATGTTCTTCTGGCATGATACGAACTGATCGAGATGATTACCACACTTGCTAGACTTTCCAAGCAAGCATGCAGCTTTGTCTAGTAACGTTGGCCAAATGCATATGCAAGCGCTTGTGCAGGACGGCTTGACTGGCAGCGCGTGGGGCGACTGGGCCAACTACACTGCCTCGCCTTTGCGAGCATTCGAGAATGAGCTCGGTGTGCAAGCCCCGGTCGGATTCTGGGACCCGGCCGGGTTCACGGCAGACGGCAGCACCGAGAACTTTGCCCGACGTCGCCAGACGGAGCTGAAGCACGGAAGAATTTCCATGCTCGCCATTTGTTCAAAGTTCGGCAGTATCTTTCATTTGCTTGTTTTGCTTCAAACATGATAGCGTCATAACATATATTAATATGCAACATGCCTTTTTTTCATCTTGGGTTTGAGTTTGAGCATTTGACCAAGGCTACCATGGGCTACATCACTCCAGAAATCACCGGAAAGTTGCCGGGCTATCTGAGCCCTTCCGCAGGCTTGAAGTTCGCGGATGTGCCCAACGGCTTGGCGGCGATTTCCAAAGTTCCCGCTGCGGGGTGGGGACAAATCTTGGCTTACATGGCCTTCTGCGAGGTGTCCCAGGACCAGTCGGCGGGAACTCCTGCTGCGGCGGGTGACTTCGGATTCAAGGTGCTCACCGCGTCCGACCCAGAGGCCAAGAAAACCAAACTCGCAGCGGAGCTTGCGAACGGACGTCTGGCCATGATGGCCATCATCGGCATGTTCTTCCAGGCGGTGTTGGAGAAATTTGGCAACATGGTTATTATAACTTGTTGTATGTTATGCATGTTCGTGAGCGAATTCCTGTTTGTCTGTCAGAATCTTACCTGTTTCTGATACACAGCGGGCACATGCCTGCTGTAATGTTTTTTTTGTTCTCACACGATTGAATCTAATCTCACGTGGTAGGGCAGCAACGCCACATTCGTCTTTTAGAAAGAGAGAGGATAACCAGGCAGAACCGCTGCAACTGCTGAGGGGAACAAGAACTGTCAACGGCAACATCGTGTCACTGTTGAAAAAGTGGTGCAGTTGCGCTTTGCAATATCTATATCCCGGCGTCAGCCACAAGTCGTTATCCGCTGCAATAAACCCACGCCATCAAACACGTGTGACAATGCACTGTCAGCCAGATGCTGGCCAACTCAATACAAGTGGTTGGTTTGAGTAAGCGCAACTGCATTACTTTGGCAGATGTACACTGGTTGAAACTTTCATCTCAAGTCCACAAGCAGGAAAGCAATCGTTTTCTTCCCAGGTGAAAGCAATGTAGAGCATCGTGTAACACGTGGTTAGTTCCCTGCATTCAAGCAGCGATCGCGCTGGTGTGCAAGTGTTAATGAGCGTAGTAGCTGTGCTGGTAGGCATAGTACCATACCGGAGACGGGACAGACTGTGATTGATTCTGGCATAGCCTGCGAGGGATCGTACTTGCCATGTTCTTCTGGCATGATACGAACTGATCGAGATGATTACCACACTTGCTAGACTTTCCAAGCAAGCATGCAGCTTTGTCTAGTAACGTTGGCCAAATGCATATGCAAGCGCTTGTGCAGGACGGCTTGACTGGCAGCGCGTGGGGCGACTGGGCCAACTACACTGCCTCGCCTTTGCGAGCATTCGAGAATGAGCTCGGTGTGCAAGCCCCGGTCGGATTCTGGGACCCGGCCGGGTTCACGGCAGACGGCAGCACCGAGAACTTTGCCCGACGTCGCCAGACGGAGCTGAAGCACGGAAGAATTTCCATGCTCGCCATTTGTTCAAAGTTCGGCAGTATCTTTCATTTGCTTGTTTTGCTTCAAACATGATAGCGTCATAACATATATTAATATGCAACATGCCTTTTTTTTGCCATCTTGGGATTGAGTTTGAGCATTTGACCAAGGCTACCATGGGCTACATCACTCCAGAAATCACCGGAAAGTTGCCGGGCTATCTGAGCCCTTCCGCAGGCTTGAAGTTCGCGGATGTGCCCAACGGCTTGGCGGCGATTTCCAAAGTTCCCGCTGCGGGGTGGGGACAAATCTTGGCTTACATGGCCTTCTGCGAGGTGTCCCAGGACCAGTCGGCGGGAACTCCTGCTGCGGCGGGTGACTTCGGATTCAAGGTGCTCACCGCGTCCGACCCAGAGGCCAAGAAAACCAAACTCGCAGCGGAGCTTGCGAACGGACGTCTGGCCATGATGGCCATCATCGGCATGTTCTTCCAGGCGGTGTTGGAGAAATTTGGCAACATGGTTATTACAACTTGTTGTATGTTATGCATGTTTGTGAGCGAATTCCTGTTTGTCTGTCAGAATCTTACCTGTTTCTGATACACAGCGGGCACATGCCTGCTGTAATGTTTTTTTTTGTTCTCACACGATTGAATCTAATCTCACGTGGTAGGGCAGCAACGCCACATTCGTCTTTTAGAAAGAGAGAGGATAACCAGGCAGAACCGCTGCAACTGCTGAGGGGAACAAGAACTGTCAACGGCAACATCGTGTCACTGTTGAAAAAGTGGTGCAGTTGCGCTTTGCAATATCTATATCCCGGCGTCAGCCACAAGTCGTTATCCGCTGCAATAAACCCACGCCATCAAACACGTGTGACAATGCACTGTCAGCAAGATGCTGGCCAACTCAATACAAGTGGTTGGTTTGAGTAAGCGCAACTGCATTACTTTGGCAGATGTACACTGGTTGAAACTTTCATCTCAAGTCCACAAGCAGGAAAGCAATCGTTTTCTTCCCAGGTGAAAGCAATGTAGAGCATCGTGTAACACGTGGTTAGTTCCCTGCATTCAAGCAGCGATCGCGCTGGTGTGCATGTGTTAATGAGCGTAGTAGCTGTGCTGGTAGGCATAGTACCATACCGGAGACGGGACAGACTGTGATTGATTCTTGCATAGCCTGCGAGGGATCGTACTTGCCATGTTCTTCTGGCATGATACGAACTGATCGAGATGATTACCACACTTGCTAGACTTTCCAAGCAAGCATGCAGCTTTGTCTAGTAACGTTGGCCAAATGCATATGCAAGCGCTTGTGCAGGACGGCTTGACTGGCAGCGCGTGGGGCGACTGGGCCAACTACACTGCCTCGCCTTTGCGAGCATTCGAGAATGAGCTCGGTGTGCAAGCCCCGGTCGGATTCTGGGACCCGGCCGGGTTCGCGGCAGACGGCAGCACCGAGAACTTTGCCCGACGTCGCCAGACGGAGCTGAAGCACGGAAGAATTTCCATGCTCGCCATTTGTTCAAAGTTCGGCAGTATCTTTCATTTGCTTGTTTTGCTTCAAACATGATAGCGTCATAACATATATTAATATGCAACATGCCTTTTTTTCATCTTGGGTTTGAGTTTGAGCATTTGACCAAGGCTACCATGGGCTACATCACTCCAGAAATCACCGGAAAGTTGCCGGGCTATCTGAGCCCTTCCGCAGGCTTGAAGTTCGCGGATGTGCCCAACGGCTTGGCGGCGATTTCCAAAGTTCCTGCTGCAGGGTGGGGACAAATCTTGGCTTACATGGCCTTCTGCGAGGTGTCCCAGGACCAGTCGGCGGGAACTCCTGCTGCGGCGGGTGACTTCGGATTCAAGGTGCTCACCGCGTCCGACCCAGAGGCCAAGAAAACCAAACTCGCAGCCGAGCTTGCGAACGGACGTCTGGCCATGATGGCCATCATCGGCATGTTCTTCCAGGCGCTTTTATCAACACCCAGCCACGTTGACACGAGCTTGCTTATGTGTTTTTAGGAGCCTGATTGATTTACATGGACGTACCAGTAGCTTTCTTGCCTAGCAACTAAGCCTCCTGAGTTTGAACGCTCGCCCCAGTTTGGTTCCCCGTTCGTTGGTTTGCATGCGCGGCAAGCCACTTGCAGGATGGGCTCACAGGCAGCGCCTGGGGCGACTGGGCCAACTACACTGCGTCTCCTTTGCGCGCTCGCGAGTGCTAGGCATGGGTTGGGTCAAGTGGCTATGTTTCAGCGTGTGACAAGGCCTTCTTTTGGTTAGCTATGTTAGCTTTCAACAACAAGGATACATGCTGGGTTGGATACCAAAGCGACCATGTGCCAGTTCTCCCAAAAGCCAAATTCCACTCTGGATCTGTATTTGACCAACTTGCTTCACCTCAAAGATGTTGCTTGGAATGTCATGAAATCATTCCCAAATCTGCTGTAGCTAAACATGTTGGATTTGACGCCCAATGAGGGAACTCCCCGGTGGATGCAGGACACCAACATAAAAGCCAGGCTTGCTTATGCCAGGCAGGTGCGGAGATGTGCATGGGCCCTTAACTTGATGAATCCAGCAGTCAAAGGGGTTGGATTCCTGTTCGGTAATTGCCTGCTTTGGGTTGTAGAATGTAGTCTTTGGCTTAAACTCCAGAATCACGGGATTAATCATCGGCATGGCCTGCAAGCCGTGTTTTGCTTGACAAAGAGTTGCTACATGGCCCCTCAGGCGATGACACAGAGGCGGTGACCGGAGGCCAAAAAGAAAAGAAAGAAAGGAAAAACCGCCGCGCGAGGCACTTGGATTCGCGTCAGTGTGTGAAGCACTTTGCATCCATTTGTCCCATGTCGCAGTTTTCGGCATGCGACTTGAGCGTGTACCGCCTGAGCCACGTCCTCAAAACCTGGCTGGATAAAGGTGAGTAAGGGATAATCCCAACCATAAATGGGTGCAGCTGCTCCGTGCAGGTGAATAGGTTACATGAATTCATTCGCGGTTGCCAGCCATACCCTTGGACTTTGAAGCTTTTAGTGTTGGAAGGATTTGACGTTTATGACATTTTCAGAGAAACGATAAATCTTAGCAAGTTATCAACGAACCTGGTTAGGTAGACTTCAGGGGAAAGGAACCTTCTTCGACCGCCAGTGAAAACGCTTTCAACGACCACGCCTCAGCCGAGCGGCACTGTTTTTACAGACAACCCGAGCAACGGCTGCAGAACAGAACCACGTGTCGGTATTCTCGCCAATCAACATTCGAGGCTGGGCGGATAAAACAGGGAGTCTTTGTGTTTCGAAAGTAGGAAATCTGATTTGGCCTCTTACCGCGCCATTCTTTGCAACCCAGGGTAAAACCAGTGCGCATTTCAGGTGTTTGAGGCAGCTGCGCAAACTGTGCCTTGGTTTTGCGCTGCTATTTTCGGGCCCCCTGGCTATGCCATTGATTCTTGCACTAACTTTTCCATGTTGCCACGCAAGCCACCGGAACGGCGCTCGCCGCGCAACCACACAGTGCTCGCCGACTGCTTCGTGGATTCGCGTGTCGAGAGCTCCTGGAAGGGATCGCTTGACAAAGAAACGTCACGGTTACTTTGGTGCATTTTGCTTGGCTGTTAGGACTCTAACTTTTTGCCAACTAATGGGTTTTCCACTAAACCACTAAAAGTTAAACTTTTAGCAGGGGAGCAGAAAGCAACCGAGTATTGTTTCTCATCTAGAAGAGGGGGTGAAGTCCTGGTTCAGGGTTGACCACTGGCCATGTTTTGGATTTCTCGGGGTGCAAGGGGGACATTTTGACGACGATAGCGGAAAGTCTCGTTGAAAGGTGGCATGACATTGCTCTGATTGGTCAAGAGTTGAGTGTTAACCAAGAAAGCCCTTGTTATGTAAAAGAGCCAAATAAACACGCACATCCAAATGGTTGTTTTTCGACAACTCCAATAAGTTGAGTTCTTAGCTTCCGCTCGTGGGGCGTTAGCTCCATGCATGGAGCTGGTGGAAGGATGGGACGCGGAGGCCAGGTGCCGGGTGATTGAAATTCAGTCAAAGTTTGTGTGTGCCAAAATAAGGATATGGGGGACTCACGAACATTTCAGCTGCAACGAGGCGAGAAGCCCTAGTTTTCCCATGCCGTTTTGGGGACTTGTCTCAGCTGAGTAGCCTCCCGACACGGTCCAAGCCCTGTTGTGGGAGGGACACTGATCGTTGGTCTACTGTTGTTTTGGAGAGGGCTCGGGCTTCCTTAAAGTGGCAAGGGATTTTGAGTGGTTCTCAAAATGACCTTCGGGGATGGTTGTCCATTGCAACCACCGTTTAGAGTTTGAACGGCAATGTTGAGCATGTCATATCGATATCTTGCATTGCTTGTTGTTTGGGTAGACGACAGAGTCATACTGAAACCCTGGGATTAAAATGATCCACCGGAATCAAAGCCAATGGAATCATCAAAAGGTGTACCCGTTTCCCGTCGGGACTATCCCTTGCTAACCTTCATGACTCTGTTTTCCAACTGGAAGGATGATTTCAGTTCGTCCAGTCTGGTCGGTTGGTTGGCTTGCTCTTGGATCATCTTGGCAATTTGGCTGGTCGGTTGGGTGGGTTGACTGCTGGGGATGTTTTGAATCACACAGTCTCTGGAAAGTTTGAAAGCGCACCGGTTTGCTTAATTTTGTTGGGGTTGCCTATGATTCAAGCGGCAAACCCAAATTCCCAGAATGTGGGAAGCGTCTGTGGGCAGTGTGCAGTTGTGTTTGTGTTTGATTGCGCGGGGTGTTGTTGCGCCATGCTTGAGGGACAGAGATCATGGGCCGTCTTTCTCATATGGATGTATCCATTATCCACCCCGTTTCTTGTCTGGGTATGTGCATAATGATTCCATCCCTTTTTGTCCTTGATTTGGCGCGACCATGAACATTTCACTTGGAACATTACAATTTACGTCCATCGTATGTTTCTTTCTTTCTGTTCTCTCTCTCTCTCTCGTTCTTTCTTTCTTGCTTTCATTTATTAATTATGTTTTTTCTTCTTTCTTTCTTTCTTTCTTTCGTTTCTTTTCTTCTTTTCTTCTTTTCTTCTTTTCTTCTTTCTTTCTTTCTTTCTTTCTTTCTTTCTTTCTTTCTTTCTTTCTTTCTTTCTTTCTTTCTTTCTTTCTCTCTTTCTCTCTTATGAGGCTTTATTGCTAGCAAGCGAGAAAGCTACTTGTACGTCCATGTAAAGCAATTACGCTCCTAAACACAAGCGATTGAAATTCACCATGTCTGGATGTCGATAAGAAGCGCCTGGAGGAAAATGCAATTCTGAAGGTTGTAGCAGGCCATGATGGCCGCCTCCTCGAGTAGCCGCATACAAAGGTCACAGCTGCGTGGGAGGCGCAGTCCTAGTGCGCCCCCGCCGTTCCGTCCGTTCCGTCCGGTCTGCACGCAAAAGGGGAATGCGCCCTTCCCCGGCACTGCAGCCATCGCCCCGGGAGTACCTCTGTCAACCTGGCTATGAACCACGGAATGGCTCGCTCCACAAGTTGCGCAGAGGACGCGTTGCTCCTCAGCGCCAAAGGACGCGGGGAGCCCTCGCTGTGACGTCTCACGTTTCGATTCTTCTGCATGCTCTCCCAGAATTAACAGTTTCGATCCAGCATGCTCACACCTTTGCACGCGCCGCATCGTAGCCCACATCCTCTGGCGCCAGCGGCCTCCCCGCGCCCTTTTGCGCTAAAAAGCGCTGAAGGTTGGCACGAAAACAGGTTTGTTGCAGCCTTTCGTCTGAATTAACTCTTGTGGACAGAACAACGGCACACACGCGAGCGCACGTGAAAGTGCCTTGGAGATCTTCGCAAGGTTGGGTGCCAGAAACACTCTTGTCTGTGCTGCGTTGCTTGCGTAGCGCAACGCGATATCTCAGTACAAGGGCGCTCGTTTCCGCTCCTTGACTTTGCCGAACGCCATCACGCACGCGTACAATGAGACGCGCTGCCAGCTAAGCCCTTGAACCTAGGAGACTGTAACGCGACGCCTGTTTGTGGAGGGGAGCCCTGGACGCTTGCCCGGAGCCTCTCCGAACATGTGAAGGTGTTGGGAAGCTGGCTCAATGAAACGGATCGTACCATCAGGACGACGCGGGCCGCCAAAGCATATGTAGACAGCTTCCTCGCTTCAGAAGCAGATGTTGACAGCATGGCTTTTTCCAGAGGGCCCTTGATCGGCACGTCGGGCAGCGATCATGTCTGATACAGTCAATTCAGGCGGTTGACTGGGAAAACTTCAACGTCCGCCAAGTGTGCGACGGTGGTCCACGCACGACGAGGTTGGACGGGAATTCTATGTGTGCCCTCACTGTGATGACCCGCCTGTTCCGGAGGTCTGATGTCACCGCGGAAATTCCCGCTGAGGCAGATGTCGCTGGCGGACTTGCCACAACGCCGCAGCCCGCCGGACCAGGGCCCCCGCAAGTGCGTGTACTGTATCAAGTTGTTCGCAACGTCCTAACTTTGCGTTGTTGACAGACGCCCTTTGATGAGTGATCTTGCAGAGTCCGAACCACTCAACTCGACTACATGAAATAGAGCCTGAACTGGGGTTATTAAACCTACTATTGGGTAGTGCAGTCCAGGCCGTTCAGGCGACGAAGAGCAGTCACGCAACGGCGCAGATCCCAATGTACACTGGTTCGACGCCACGAAGGATGAGGCGCAAGCAGGCGAGACCGGCGTGGGCTCTTGGCGCCAAACACGGCCCAGCCTATGGACAAGGTGCGCTCAACGTACGGCAAAAAAGACGGGCCCAAGACGCGTGGTGTTCCAGATGAAGCTTTTCCGTGTCATCTGTGTGGGCGCAAGTATGGGACTCGAGCAGGCTTGTCCCAACACAGAGGCGCGTTTTGCGAAGGAGGCTTTGATTGCTCAGACTGCCCGCGCACTTTTGAACGGGAAAGAGGAAGGGTTTGTGACCGCACGTTGCCCACACCGTGGATTTGTCCTTTTTGCGTCACATTTTGGCCCAGTAGAAATCTTCTGTTGCAAGGGCTCACCCGTTTCAGGCGGACTGTTTTCCCACGCCGTGCCCATTGTGTGTTAGACAGGACGCGCGTGTGTTACTTCGTTTCACGGCCAACCACGAGTTTAAGAAGCATCTACTACAGCATCACTTGCACGGAGATTGACCGACGCCTGCTTTTCCGCCCTTGGTGAGGATTTGCAAGATGGTGTCGTCGCAGCCGTAGCTCGAGGTTTCAGCGTAGGCTTGTTTACACACATGCCGACCTCGCGGAAGGTGCCGTGGCCCAGCGGCCAGCTTTCTTACCGGCTCTACGCGCCGATCGCTTCTTGGCACCCCTGCTCGGAGTGGACCCCTTGCTGCCCTGGCCTTGGCCTTGATGTCTCCAGCCACATTGTCAGTTAGCAAAGTACGCGAAGTGTTTCTGGATGTTTCTGGTTAACAATCCAGGCAAGCGGGAAAATGCTAGCCAACCGTGGCAAGAGCGCCAGCAGCCAAATAAAAGCAAGCGTGCCCACGCATGCCCGCAAACTGTCAGCAAAGCTTTTGTCAGACAGGACGGGAAAGAGAAGAAAACAACCAGTCATCCTATGCTGAAAGCAAAGAACGGTAAACCTGCATCGTGCCAACCGAACGGGGCGAGGGCCTCATCCTGCAGCCCCGTAGGCTCGCGCCACAAAGCCTTCAAGAAGTACGACGTGCTACTGTTTTGGTGAATATTCTCAAGCGTGGCCTCGCTGGCCTGATCGTGCACCTTCCACTCGCGGACATGCCACTCGGCCCCTTCACGCCCAGTATGAGGGGCCCCGAGGATCTTGGTCTTAAAAAAAATCTCATCGCCCAGAAGGTTACCACCTCCCGGCGGCATGCCTCAGACACATCGCAAACGAGTCCACGGAAGTGTGAAGGTCTGAGCATTTTTTGCGGCGCCTAGCAGCTCCACTAGCCCAATTTGGGAAAGTGCTGTCATCGAAGTACATGCTGAAGAGGACAGCTAGCAACCGTCTGACGCAAATGCGGTTGTACCGATTGAATGAGGTAACAACAAACATACCGCGATAGAGCTGGAAAGTGTGTCTACTTGTGCAACTCGACCTACGTGTGCCGGTTTTCCTTGCCAATCTCTGGCGCGTTAGGGCAACAACCGTATTTGCGGACTTGGGTTCATTTGCATGTTTTGCACAGAGTGGTTTTTCTTCTGCGTTCTTCGGTGGCCTTCGCCGGGTGATCCTGGAAGACGGCGCTCCGCCCCTTCTTATCGACATCCAGGCATGGTGAAACTCACTTGCTCATTTTTACGAGCATAGTTGTTTCACATCGACGTACAAGTAGCTTCTTGCTGGCTATCAATTAAACCTCATGAGTTGGTTGGCCGCTCGCCTCAGTTTAGTTCCTCGTGCTTCGTTGGCTTGCGCGGCTTTGTGCATGTTGGCGTGGCACTTCGCTTCGCTCAGCGATTTTTTAAGTAGCAAATGAACGAAGTAAATAAGTTAGCCACGTGCAGGATGGCCTCCCAGGCAGCGCCTGGCGCGTTACACCAAATACATTGCCTTTCCTTGCAAGTGCTAGGCAGAGAAATTCTTCGCTTTTCCCGAAAGCATCGCGAAGAGTTCTTCCGCGCGGAGCTCTCGGACCAACTTGCATAGAGTCACTTGCACAGAGTCAAACACATGCATAGAGCCAAGTGCATGGAGCCAAGTACATAGAGCCGTGCGAGCCAAGTGCATAGAGCCAAGTGCATAGAGCCAAGTGCAACTAGAGCCAAGTGCAACTAGAGCCAAGCGCATAGAGCCAAGTGCGCAGAGCCGAGTGCATAGTGCATGGAGCCAAGTGCATGGAGCCGTGCATAGAGCCAAGCGCATAGCGCCAAGTGCAAAGAGCCAAGCGCATAGAGCCAAGTGCATAGAGCCAAGTGCGTAGAGCCAAGTGCATGGAGCCAAGTGCAAAGAGCCGAGTGCACAGAGTCGAGTGCATAGAGCCAAGTGCATAGAGCCAAGTGCGTAGAGCCAAGTGCGTAGAGCCAAGTGCATAGCGCCGAGTGCATAGAGCCAAGTGCGTAGAGCCGAGTGCACAGAGCCGAGTGCAGCATAGAGCCAAGTGCATGGAGCCAAGTGCATAGAGCCGTGCATAGAGCCAAGTGCGTAGAGCCAAGCGCATGAGCCAAGTGCATAGAGCCAAGCGCGTAGAGCCAAGTGCATAGAGCCAAGTGCATAGAGCCAAGTGCATAGAGCCGAGTGCGCAGGGCCGAGTGCATAGAGCCGAGTGCATAGAGCCAAGTGCATAGAGCCGAGTGCATAGAGCCAAGTGCATAGCGCTTCGGCGTTAGCAGCTATGTAAGTTAAGTTTAGCTTTCTAGGGCGCCGGGGCAGGACTTTGATCGATCGGGTTTGCAACTCTCTGCGGGGATCGGCGTGGTCGAGGTGCAAAAACTCGAGGTTTTTCGCGATTTCTGATCTGCCCGCGCAACCCTCTGCGGGAATCGGCGTGGTTTTTTGCGATTCTTGCGGTGCCCGCGCGACCCTCTCCGAGGATCGGCGTGGTCGAGATGCAAAAACTCGAGGTTTTTTGCGATGCGTTGAGTGTTGAGCCACAAAAATTGGGTAACCGGGTAGCCTGAGAGTCATCCGAAAGGTCCTTGTATTGAGCGATGAAAGGGAAGACCTCTTGGTCTTGGCGTTGGCCTCCGCGAACGTTCCGCGAAGGGGGTGGCGAAAGTTAGTTTTGTATTTGCGAAAGTTTTGTGTAAGGAAGCTGGAGTGATGAATCATGTGTCTTTACCGTCAGTGCACGCGCAGAATGCCAGCAGACTAAAGTTGGTCGGGGGAATGCGCAGCCTGAGTGTCGCCGCAGAATACGCCGCTGCAAAAGCTTTTGAAGCTTTCGGGGCAAGTTGGGTGCAACTTCCAGCCGGATTTTCGTGAATGTTTGGAGTATAAGATCCGCGAAAGTTTCGCGAAAATCGACGGACCTCCCCGCCAGTTTCCGGACATGAGGCCAGCGGGTCCTCTCGTGTGTAGCTGACGGCTTGTGAGCTGGAGCTGCGGAAGCGCGCTTCGCGTGCTACTTTGGAACTGAAAGGTCGCGACTTTCGAGCCGGGGCTGCGGAAGTTTACTTTGTGTACTACGTTCGTATTAAAAAGTTTTGACTTTCGAGGCTGCTGAAGTTTAGTTCGTGTACTACTTTCGTATTGAAAAGTTGCGACACTCAAGCCGGGCTGCGGAAGTTTACTTTTTGTACTACTTTCGTATTGAAACGCTGCGACTTTCGATGTGGGGCTGCGAAAGTGTACTTCGTCTACTACTTTTGTGATGAATGTTCTGCAAACAGACCCACGAAAGTTCCGCGATGGGGTCCGCGAAAGTTCTTTCTTTTTTTCCTCGAGAAGATGGCGGTTTCCGGAGCAAGGGATTTCAGACAGAAGGTTTGCAAGGGATAGCCCCAACGGGAATGTCTTTCTTTCTTTCCTTCTTTTTTTTGTTTCTTTCTTTATTTCTTTGCCGATTGCGCAACAACCAACTTACTTACTGGGCGTGCCTTAAATGATGCACCCCTCTTACTCTGTTGCCCCGAATGCTTTGAAAGCCATGTAGGGGTGTTGGCTGTTTTGGGGCCGCGCCACTCAACTTCTCACGCTTTCAGAAGGCCAAACTTCGGAGGCGACAGGGGGGCAGCTGAGAACACACCCTGTTCTCTTGGTCAAATCTTTGCTGCAAGCATGGCTCTGCGGGTATGGTCTTCGGAGTTCCCCCCCTGCCCCTGGCCGCGCGAGATGTTGCCCTGGTTCTTGGTTGGACGTGGTCCCTTGTCTCGCAGGACTTGCCCGTGGAGCTGGAGGCCTTTGGGTTGAAGCTCCAGCGAGACGCGTCCGGGGCTTCTTGTGCAAAGATGCATGGGTGGCCGTTTTGTTGAGGCTCGGTACTACCATACCCCCCCATGTGTTTGGGTTTTGAAAGGGAAACCTGAAGGAAAACCACCCATACCGCGGGTCCCCTAAAAGAAAGGCACACCCAGAAACAATATATATATATATATACAAAATGTAATGTTTGTTCTCGTGGGGAAGGGGCCTAATGGTCCTGAAGATGACCATGGGGGGGAGGGGAGAACGCTGGACCATTTTTTGGTGCATATACATACTATGGCAGGTATGTAGGAATGAATTTAGAATCGGTTATCCACTGTTCAGGTGGTTCCCATCGAAATTCATAGCTCTTTCTACATTAGTACGATCATGATGACACATGAGGGGCGTGTCTTTTCCTCCAACCCAAACCTTGCAACCCACAGGTTTCGGGGAAGTGGATGCTCCCCTCAAAGAGATGAAGGATTCTCAACGCCCAGAATTGGAATGCTAAGTGGCTGCGGTCGAAACGCTTCGCAGGCTCTGCTTGCCCCGGCCGCCGCCTATACCCGCCTGCGGGTGGCGCTAAGGGACGTTTCCGCCGGTGCGGTGGCGGTGGCAGAGGCGGTGCTGATGCGCCAGGCGTGGTCACAACATGACGCATGGGGCGGTGCTTTTGCGTGAGCTTAAAGTGTGTGTGTGTGTGTGTGTGTGTGTGTGTGTGTGTGTGTGTGTGTGTGTGTTTGTGTGTTTGTGTGTTTGTGTGTTTGTGTGTTTGTGTGTTTGTGTGTTTGTGTGTTTGTGTGTTTGTGTGTTTGTGTGTTTGTGTGTTTGTGTGTTTGTGTGTTTGTGTGTTTGTGTGTTTGTGTGTTTGTGTGTGTGTTTGTGTGTTTGTGTTTGTGTGTTTGTGTGTTTGTGTGTTTGTGTGTTTGTGTGTTTGTGTGTTTGTGTGTTTGTGTCTTTGTGTCTTTGTGTGTTTGTGTGTTTGTGTTTGTGTTTGTGTGTGTGTGTTTGTGTTTGTGTTTGTGTTTGTGTTTGTGTTTGTGTTCGTGTCTGTGTCTGTGTCTGTGTTTGTGTCTGTGTCTGTGTCTGTGTCTGTGTCTGTGTCTGTGTCTGTGTGTGAGTCTGTGTCTATCTGTGTCTGTTTCTGTGTCTGTCTCTGTGTGTGTGTGCGTGCGAGTGTGCGAGTGTGTGCATGTTTGGTTTTTGAGTGTATCCGTTTCTTGGTTGGTTTAAAGGGACCAAGAGGAGAGCCGCCTAGTTTAGTGAACGCATGCAACGTTGGTAAGGCAAACAAGGCACGGCAACACTGGGCTCCTCAAACATCGTCAAATTAACCCTCTAAATCATTGTGAAAATGCAACGGGGGCCCACAAACAGCTTTGAGAACCCTTACAGTGCACCCACTGAGGTACGTCTTCAAATAGGGTGGGGGAAGGCGCATGCCGCATGACGTACCTTGAAAAGAACCTCTGCAAGCTTCGGGGAAGACCCTGGTTTCCAGCAAGGCGCGGTTGAAAACACAGCAGAAAAGCGTGGCTTGCAATTTTCCTTGATGCGTATATTGTATTTATATACATACATAAATATGTGCGTGTGCGCGTGCTATGTTTGTCAAGTTCTGCTTTGGGATGGCCTATGCAACGGGAGCCTTCGAGCTCGTTGAAGCTACTGGCTCGGAGCCTTGCGATTCACGGAGCAGGGCAGCAGATTTTTGGGTGCTTTGAGCACCGACAAGTTTGAGTTGTCCTCCAAGAAAGTAAGCCAGCGTCCGTTGCCAGACTGAACTTCGCCTTTCTTGACCTGCTGGTTTGTTTGGTCTTCCATCACTTCCCTTTCAACCAGCTTTCGCCTTTCGCAAAGCTTCTGCGGAGGGTCCAAGTCCCCAGTACCCTTCAGTACTTGTGGGAGTTGGATGAGGTCCCTGGCATGGTCCGCTGATTCCTTTTCGGCAGGCGGACTCCCAGCCGCCCGCCGCCGCGCCCTTCCCGGCGGAGGCGGCTGTCGCCGCTTCGGACGCGGTGGAGCGGGGCTGCCGCATCTGCATGGAGGGCCCAGGCGACGGAGGGTTGGGCTTTCGGGGGGACGTGGGAAGGGGGAAGGGGGCCCAAGCATTCTCTGGGGGAGTCAGAGTCAGTTGTGTCGAACGAAAGACACGGGGGCAACCAAGCGGAGGTGAGTCAGTTTCAATTTGTTGTTCTTTTTTTTGGGGGGGAATGGTGGTTTTTCTCTTAGTTTCCCTTGGGTACCCTTAAAACAAACAGACCCATCTGGGTTTTGGCTTCCATCTGGCAAACCGGGAGGTACGAGTCCCTCTCTCTTTTTTGCCCCCACAGGTGGGTCTGCCCAGCACTAAACCCCAATTTGCCACATTTGTCACGGTCCTGAACCCTGGGTCTGTATGATTGTTCAGTTGGCTGACAAGCTAAACCCACTGCCTTCGGGATTCGGGATTCGAGGAGACAGTCAACCAGACCCTTTCAAATGGAAGCAGTGAAACCGACCGAGAGGTGGAGCCCCTGACCAGCATGGATTCCTGGCAAGATCGATGTGAGCATAAGCCCATGATAGATATGCCCAGGAAAAGCGTTGTTACTTGGGTTTGGTAGGGCCATGGACTCCCCGACCAGTCAGAGACCAGCCAAAGGGATCCATGGATCTAGAAAGCAGCTGGATGCGCTTCTCCCAGCTTTCTCCATACGTCTCGCAACGTTGTTTTGCTGGAATGAAGTTCCAGGATGATCTAAAACTGCATTGGGGTAGTGATGCTCATCAGCCTCTGAAAGATCTGAATGGCTATGAGGACTCCTGAATTATGACCATGACCCGGAGTTTTGACTAGGAACTAGGAACGCACGTTTTTTTTTTCTCCGCTGGTGCATGGGTGAGGGGGGGTGTCCAGCGCAAGACGTCCTCAGCATGACCCTCTTTATAGTTCTTTGAACGGAAAGCACCGGGACCAAAGGACCCTGAAAGTTCCCTAAGTAGGAAACAGTGCATGGTTTCCATTTGAAATAGTAGCAATGCAGCAAACACTCATAGGCCCTGCAAGCCCAACTGAGGAAAGACAAGCAACTGACTCATCTCTCCCTTCAACTTGATGATTACCTGGTTCACATGAGCTTTGGGTGAACTTTTGTCCTGTAAGTGGGTGAGCACAACGGTTGCCAACCACATACTAGGCAGACCCACATAGGTAGACCTTTTTTTTTGTCAACTTACTTCACACCATAAAACCGTGGTATCCCCCTTCATTTTGGGTTCCATTGAGCTTATCAAAAAAAGGGGGACATCGACGGACCCCTGTGCACCGTTACCATGCAATCCAACGAAGTAATTCATGTGAGCTTTTGCAACTGACAACTCTACATGAACATGTCATGTACCCTTCCTCCCGCGAACATAGCTGGGGGTACCTGGAAGATCAATCTCCTCTTGAAGGGACCGGGTCCCGAACGTCAGGTGCCATGGCAAGGTGGGAGTCAGGGAATGCATCGTTTCCATACAGTTCAAGAAATAAAGAAGCAAACAAAACTCTTTGTACCTGACAACCTCAAATACACATTTCATTTGGGTATGGGTGAACATTAAGCCACCGGGGAGCCACATATTTTAGTCCTTTTTTTTTAACCAGGGTAACCCATTTTGGGGTTATGCTAGTATTGACAACCACAGCCATTTAGGTAAACATAAAATCTACTGCATACATTTGCACTCTCACGGGAAGAACTCCTTAGTGCAACCATTTGAGGGAACAATCTAACGCATGTTCCAGTTTGGGTACCTATTTTGACCCACAGCCATTAAAGCTTTTTTTTCAACGAAAAAGAAAAAACAACAACTAACGCCCAAAGTGAGGGTCAACACATCGCAGTCGCCGTGCGAGGTGAGGCGCGGCTGCTGGAGGCGGTCTGCGCCTGCCGGGGCTCCCTGCGCTTCATCTGCCGGGAGTGCCTGGCGCTGCAGTGGGCAGCTCAGCCCCAGAAGGCTTCGCCGGAAAAGAAAAAAGGAAGAAAAAGCACACAAACAAAGACACGGACCGAGCAGTGGCCGTTTTTCTTCCGGTTCGGTTTGGTTTGGTGTAGACTCCAAAGGTTCAGTTTGGAGTGGTTGAGCTTCGGCTTGGCTTCATGGGACATCCGTTGTTTGTTTCCGCGACGCCTTGGATGGCCTCTTGGCCTGTCAGACCGGTGTGAAGCGCCCTGAGGCCTTTTGGAGCCACACGGTGTTTCCATGAAACCTACAAAAATTGAACGACCTTTTGCTCGGGGGGGAGGGGACTTTCGGGGAATTCAAACAATGCACCAAAAGATGAGACATTTCAAGCAACTTTCGGGCCCCTTAATTACTCAGCACCATTTTTTCCCCGGTGTCACCCGAATCCGCAGAGCACTTCGGATTCCAAACCTCCCGTTCGCCAGACCCAAGGCCTTCCTTGCAGTTTTGGGGGTCAGGAGGTGGCCAGAAAATGTTTGAGCGCTGGGAATGACTTTGGAAGCAAATGACCTTGCCCATTTCGCCTCTATGCAAACTGTGGCTTTGCTGGATTGGCGCGTCGCTCTGCGCACCATGGCACGGGGTTTTGACAGCTTTGCTTGACTGATCTGCATTCCGGGGATGTTTCTTGGAATGCGCTCGCAGGTACTTGCCCGAGTGTTTTCTCGTCGCCTTCTGTTGCAAAGTTGACCCAATTTGGTGGCATGGGGTGCGCGTGTGGCAGGTGCAGCACTTTGGAGGAATTTTGTGACAGATGAGGCAGTTTGGAGCACAGGGGGCAGATTTCGCAGTGGAGGGAATGGAATGCCTTTTTGCTTGATTTGGGGGTCCTTCTTTCATGGAGCGAGATGTTTTGGACGATGTCTTTGGAGATGTCTCTGCTGGGCTGTCTTTGGGATCGGATGCCGTTGGGCGTGCCATTGCTTTTGAGGATGTTTGTTTTTGAGGCATGTCTTTGAAGAGATGTTCGGGGGATGTCTTCGGGGGGTCTTCGTTATGGTTTGCCGTCGGGGATTGAAGATGCCTTTGGAATGTCTTTGGAGATGCCGTTGGGGACGTCTTTGGGGCTGTCTTTCGGGATGCCCGAGTTATCCGAGCCTTTGTTTGAGTTTCTCACTCGGGAGATCATTTTGGGATTGTCCTTGGTCTTGGGTGCCTTCTGTTTTGGCACATGCTCCGTCCACCTTTGCGGAAGTTGAGAATCCAAGCTGCGTTGGCTTGTCTGCGGCTTCGGTGTTCGAGTCGTTTCCTGGATTGGGAGGGGTCCAACAAAAGATGCGTGGGGATGGGCGCAGGCTCTGAGAACGTGCAGCGCCAGTTTGGTCAAGGATGAGTGGGGCTTTTTGTACCTTCTTTTCTTTTAGGTTCTTGCTGTTGTTCTATAAATCAAAAGGCCAAAGGAAACACAGTGGATCTTTCTGATACTATTCCTTAGGCCCGAGCCGATCAAGAAACGGTTTTGACGTCAGAACATTGGTTTTCCTTATTTTGTCACGCATACTGCAACGCAAGCCAGCCTGAATCAATTGCACATTGGGCAAGAGAGTCCTTGTTCCAGACTTGCAACGTGTGTGGATTCAGCCATGTCCAGGCATGGGAATGACCCCATGAACCATTCCTTGTGGTTTCCTTTAAGCCCTTGGGTCCCTGTTCAGCTCATCCTGTTGATTCCTCAGAACCAGCAAGACAAGGTCAGCACTTGGTATTCTCTGGCTGTTTTGACCCGTCTTTTACACACCTTGTTGGCCTTGTGGCGGCAAGAT
>CAUJNA010001169.1:152500-223488 GCA_963377175.1 Effrenium voratum
AGCAGAAGAAGAAGAAGCAGAAGAAGAAGAAGACACTGAAGTGGCCAAGTCCCCTTTTCCCCGTCTTTGTTCCCTGGGATGCTTGTTTTTTATCGGAAAAATGCGTGCCCCACCCCAGGCGCGACGGGGTTTGGCGGTGCTCTACGGTGCGGAGCATCCACTGGTGAGCCCACGGAGGTGGCGGTGGTTTTCCTCTCAGAAAGAAAGGGGACCTCAAAGACAGATACCCGGAAGGCATAAGATAATGAAATATGTGTCAATGAGATGGCTTCTCCCATGCCTACTGCCTCTCCATCTGCTGCCAACCACTCTCTCTCCGTTCTCCGCCTTCTCCCACTCCTTCCCACAGGGGTTGAAACAATCGGATCCCCCAAATAAGAGGATTGCCTGCAACCAAGCTTTATGTGCCCTCCCACCAACTCCCATGGAACCCGACGTTTCGGGATGCTGGTTTGGACCATTTCCCCTTAAAGGAACCGGGTCTCGCACGTCAGGTTCCATGTGAATTGGTGGAAGGGTATTATGTCAAGGGACCCGAAACATGGTGGGATTTCCCATTCCCGTTTGGGGGTTTCGATCATCACGCTTTGGGCATTGAGGTGAGTTTCCTCTAGAACCCTATCGTCCTTCCGCCTGTGGTTGAGGCTTCTACAAATGGAGCACCCATCAAAAAATTAAATGATTCCCTGAGGCTTCTTTTTTTGATGCCTTCTGAAAGTGGGATTTCCCAATAACACTTCGTGGAGATTGCCCTTTGCCCCGTTTCGACATGATTTCTGCGCCGCCTTTATTCGGGTTGGTCAACCGAGACTCACCCGCCCGTGCGCCCAACCAGTTTTGCGACCATCCGCGCGGTCGGGTTCCTGTTGCATTGGACCGACGCAGGAGGCAGCGTGCGAGCTGCAGCGGCCATGTTTTCCTCCTGGCATTGCAAAGTTGGTTGTTTTGTTGGAGTTTTAGCGGGAGAGGCTGTAGGTGGAGAAGAGTCAGTCGGAGTTATTGTCTGCGTTTGGGTGTGTCTTGTTCAGGGGACCCCCAACTGGTGGTTTCTCTTTTGGTTTCGCTTTAAAAGTCACCAAAGCAAAGAAACAGACACACATTTCATGAAGACTTTCGTGTATTCGTTATGCTTGTCGTGGCTGCTTGGGTGCAACGTCCAAAAGTGACGGCCCCCCCTTCTGAAAGGGCATGTTCGGATAAAATCATGGGGGTGCATTAGGATGACAATCTGCCCTGATGAATTCGGGTGTGACTTTTTGAGGGTACCCCTTTTTTGGTGGTTTTAGAGGAAAGCCAACAGGACAACCAGCATTTGTTGCGGGTCTCCCTAAAAAAGACAAGCATTCCATCGTGGGGCTTAAGCCCGGAAGGCTCACGGTAAAAAGAGATCTTGCGGTTGCAGGCCTTGGCCTTTTGAGTCGAAAATACGTTTGTTACCCTTCTTCAGGTGAGCCACAATCAAAACCCGGGTAGATGAAGGTTAGCAGGGACAATCTCAACCATAAATAGCTGCGGCCGCCTTCTTATTTCTTTACCTGGTTCTGGGTAGACCATTTTAACACCGGGTTTGATTTTGACTCAGGTCGCTTTAAAGGGCCCTTTGGGATTGAACCCACCATGTTTCGGGTTCCTTGACATAATACCCTCCCACCCATTTTTACTGAAGCCTGACGTTCGGGACCCGGTCTCTTGAGGAAAATGGTCCAATCCAGGACCTCCCGAACGTGAGGTTCCATGTTAATTGGTGGGAGGGCACATACAGCTTGGTTGCAAGCAATCCTATTATTTGAGGGATCCGATTGTTTCAACCCCTGGGGGAGGGTTACAACCCTCTTCTAAGAACAAGTTTCTATGTCGTGTTTTTCCATCGCATCCACGGACACTCGAGGTACTGAAAGCCGCGCACAACGAGGCCATGGCCGCCAATGCGGCTGGCGACTGCGAGGAGGTGCGGTCAGTTTTTCCCCAGATAGCTGAAAGCTCTAGGGGTTCTAACTTCCAATCAAGAAGGGACAGTGATTTGCGAGCTTGAGGGCCGGGTTCTCGGGGGCATGCATTTTGGACTTGGCGCTCCGAGGCCCACAAGCTCTACGAGGCCTGAGGCCCATGGCCTTTTGGTTGCGGCCGCCGGGTTGCGGCTGGTTTCGGGGTGAGAAGCTGGCAAGGGCCTCAGCCAAAAACACCACATGGGTCAAAAGGAAAACCGCCATGGTCCATGGGTTTCTGAGAAGCAGCAACACAATCAGCTCACCAAGTGGGGGGGGATTCTCTTAAAACTCCAGACTGTGAGTGGTAGCAATTTGCCCAGATGGATTGAAAGCCAGCCTGGAGGGATGTTCTTTGAGACGCCCGCATTTTAGCTAGCACTCCAAGATTGCAAACCAGAAGGTTCATGCGGTTTCATGCTCCTTAATTGTTTTTGTTTTATAGTCTTGGCTGGGTTTCCATTGAACCTCAGCCAGCCAAAAAAGCGGGTCTTCTTTTTCACTGGGTCAAGGAGGTGGTATCCCAGTTGTCTTTCAGCTTCGACTCGTGACCCTTCCGCATAGTCCCCTCGTGCATTAGGGGTCTTGGAACAACCCCTCCCTCCTGGCCGAAGCTGGCTGCTTTCCAAGTGGCCCATGACACGCCGGGGACAGGGCCAAGGGCGTCTAATTCAGCGATCAGCTGTCAGTTCCCTTGTTATCTTCAAGTTCACAGGTTGCTTCGAGCCTCAAGATGCTCAAGCCAGGGTAGCACACACCAGTTTTCTGGACTCTTCGAGTCATGCGAAACAAAAAGCAATACTCTCCCTGCATGAACATACCTTTTGCATTACGAGGCAGCGTCCCCCCTCGATTTGTCTAAAGCGGGACACCCCCCAACCTATATTTGCTTAAAGGCAAATGGAGGCAGCATATGTTTCAAGGGGCTGGGTGACCTGATTCCACTGGACAAGGGACCAGTTTACCAGTTTATCTCTTCGGTGTCCATTCGCCCCTTTTCCCGAGCCGCCTCTTCCATTGGCACCTATTTTCCCCCTTCCTCAGGGTGACAAAAACTGTTTGGCGGGTTTAAAGGGAATCCACAAGGAAACCGGCCATTTTTTTTTCGGGGGTCCGGCTTCTAATAAGAGACGCGCACGCCCCCTTCTTGTTTCGCAGCTGCTTGCCGCCCACTACAACCGCGCCCCACCTCCCCTCCCACCCTTGTTACATTCGGTTCGGGGGGTCCCAAAAAAAACAAACTAGAGGAGCCCCCCCCCCCCCTCCCCCACCTCCGCAGGTGACCTGCGCGGTGCGCACGCGGGTGCTGGGCCTGGAGCACGTGGACACGCTGAAGACCCGCTGCAACCTTGGCCTGGCGCTGCGCAGCGCTGGCAGGCAACAGCTGCGCCGTCGTCGGCGTCGGCGGTGTCCGCCCCAAAGACCCCCCCAAGACCTCGTCTTGCAGATAAGTTTTTCATGTTCCACCCTGCTGGTTGTAAAGGGAATCTGTTACTATGTGTGTTTTTGTCATTTTTTGCAGGGAATCTGTGCAATTGGTGTTTTCATTTTTTCCGGGGAATCTGTTGCTATTGCTGTTTTTTTTTTGCATTTGTTTTCCAGGTAATCTGTTACTATTGGTGTTTTTTCATGTTTTTTCCACTGACGTTTAGCCATAGGTCTCCTTTTGATCGGTTAGTTTGGATAGAAATGGATGGGTTCCACCGGATTGGATGGGTTTTTATGCCCCATTCATTTGCCGGGGACACCCATCTACTTTTCCAAATGGTCAAATATACTCCAACAAATAATTGGCCCACCAAGGTCGGTGCGAGGCGTTGGACCTTTTGGTTGTGAAGACGAGGATCCTGATCAGACTCCGACGATTCCGCCACAAGTCGGAGTTGGGCTTCTACATGTCCAAAGCGTCGCAAGTGCTTGAGTGTGTGATATTTTGAACACCCGCCTTGTGCTCTTCCAAAATTAAAATGGTTCCAGCCTTTCCAGGACTTGCATTCCAAGTGTTCCCGACAACGACGACCCCGGATTCACTAAAAAAGATTGATTGCGTGTCGCAAATTTATCGTTTGAGAACCTCAGAACCGGGATGGAGAAGTGGTTCATGCCGACGCCCTTTTTGTTTCCTCCTACCAGGGCCGAAGGCCAGTCCCTGGGTTGGCTTCTGCGATTCCGGCGGTCCGAGGGTGAGGGTGGCTCTAAGTCTCAAAACAGAGGACCTAGAGCCTTCAAGGCCTGGAGAAAGACATTTGTAGGCCGTATGCAAGAGGCAGGTGCGGAGTCTTTCCCATGGGTCCACAGAATCCATGGAGTCTGGCTGGTTTCCGCTGTGTCTTTCTCGTGCCCTGAAACCTTTGCTTGCTACTTCGAGACCTGGTTTGCATGTTGCCCGGTTGGCTTGGAATGGGGGAACACGCTCATGGGTGGGTGGTAAATCGCCATGTAAATGATACGCCGAAGGGTCCAACCACTTCAACCCTCGCGCCATCTGGGTATGGCAAAGAACTGGGGTTACCCCGCCAGCGCCAGCGCCAGGTTTGAGGAGGCCGAGGCGGAGCTGCGGTGTGCACTCGCCGGGCTGGAGCGAAAGCTGGGGCCCAGGCGAGATCAGCGTGGCTTCAGCTTCCCTTCGGATTGGTTGGGAGCCTGGGGATGGTTTTTCATCGGGATGTGTCTTTCTTTGGAATCGGACCCCCCCCACAAAAAAATATATAAGTAAATGGTGTTTTTTCCTTCTTGTTTCGCTTGGAAACCAACCAAAAAGGTGTTTCCTTTCAAAAAACAACAACCCCCCATTTATCTTCTACAAAAGCTGTGGGTTCAAATCCCCAATCCAAACCGGAGGGGGGGGGGGCGTGTTCAATCTTGCTTGTTCTCGGGGAATTTGGGAATGACCCTGGTTTCTTGTAGGGAATAGTTGGGAATTTCATAACCCTCAACAAAACTCAACCTGGAATCTGAAGAGTCTTGGTTAGATCGTCTTGCAGCGGGAGGTTTCTCACAACGGTGGACTGTTGGTATTTGTGGGACCTGATTCGCACTCCAATCTAGAAAACGGCTTGGATGCGCTTGTTGTGGATTTCACCTGTTCTTTTCCCTGTTGAATCATTTTTTGTGCAATCTTTTAGTACTCTGCTAAGATTCTACAGAGGTCGACCCACAGATTCGCCACACCCAAGCCGTTCTCTAGATTCACTTGCTGCTGCTCAGCATGAGGGAATGCCCCCTTTCTTTTTCATTCCATGTGGCTTCCTTTATTCGGAACTCCCCAGGTTCATTCCTGCATTCCCTATCGCACCAGCAAGTTTCACCCAGACCAGTGACACCCTTTTGGAAGCCTTTTTGTTTAGTGGGTTCACTAAAAGTGGTCAACCTGGAAAAGGGGTCCCGGGCCCCATGGCTCCCGGGCGCCGGCACCGTCGGGCCCTTGGAGCGTCAGGCACCAGCTGGTCTTCACGGCGCTGCAGCATCTTGGATCCGAGCCGATACGAGGGTCCGCGGCTCTCCGCTTTGGTTAACAGGTCCGAGACCCCTTCGTTGGGTGTAAGGTCTTTTTTTTTTTGTATTTTGAGCCGCCGCAAAGGGGGGGGGGAGCTCATTCATTCATTCGTGGTGTACGGTCCGGTTTCTCATTTTGAGAGACCCTGCAATTGGGTATGAAGTTCTAGTGGCTGGAACTGTGGACATTTACATGTGGATTTGTGTCAAAACCGCTTTGGAGGGTGTTCCCAGTTGCAACTCATCCGGGCAGATTCTTGAACATGAATCCCGTGAAACATCCCACATCAACTTTGCACAGTTTGCACTAGTTGTAGTGAGCTGACTTGGGCATAAACGAGCTCACGGATAGTAAAAGTCCCTTGCTCTGTCAATGGCTACGGGCAGGGCTAACTTCCCACTTACATGCTACTGACAGAGGGCCCCTTGAGTGACTCCTGGCACAGATACTGTGTGTGCGTGTGTTCCGGTGCGTGTGTGTGGGTGGGACCGGGCGCACCCCATCCATCAAGCCGTGCTCCTGTTTTTCCAACCCCTGCCTTTCGACCTAAAACCAATCTTTGTGTTTGTTTTGACCTCCATGTTCATGTTGGACCCCCTTCTTGACCTTCAGGTTTGACCTTCCTTTTTTGGGGGACCTCCATTCGCAACCTCCATTTTTTGGACCTTTAATTTTGACCTCGATTTTTTGAAACAAAACAATCTTTGGGTGTGTTTGACCTCCATTTTGACCCCCCTTTGTCACCTTCAACTTTGACCTCCATTTTTGTGACCTCTCCAAAAGAAACCCGACCAAACAAGCTCCATTTTAGAAGCCACCCATCTCTTCCCCTACCCCGCCCCCGACCAGCCCCCTACCACCCCGCCCCTTACAACCCGCCCCCTATCACACCCCCCGTACCACCCCACCCCCGACCACCCCCGACCACTCCCGACCACCCCGCCCCCGACCACCCCACCCCAACGGACCAATTCAAGGAACTTGGGCCTGTCGCTCGCCAGCTGCGCGGCCTCCGCCGCTTCCGGCGGCCTAGCGCAACGGCAGGCCGGGGCGCTGCTGGCCGCGGAAGCCGCGGAGGCCGCGGGGGGTGAAATGGGCTGACCGGCCTCACCTCCAAAAGGAGCAACTTTTGTTGGTGTCTTATTTTTTTGGACCTCAACGTGTGTTTTTTATTCCTTGTTTTTTCTTCTTCTCCTGAGTTTGTTTGTTTGTTTGTTTGTTTGTTTGTTGGACCTCAAAACCGTTCTTTTCTCTACTGATGCGCACAATCCACTTGTTGCGCCGGTTGGTAGGTGGTGGATTGTTCAGTATGTACAGGCTTTTGTCTGTATGAAATTGAGAGATAAAGGTTTGTGGGGTACTTCAAACAGCATTTGTTTAGTAGTTACTATAGGATACTCATGTGTCGGTTTAGACCCGTATATCGTTTTGGGGAAGACTGTGTAAATATGAAACTCTGACAACATGATTTTCTGTGTACCCAGATGCAAAGTTTGGGTCGGGGTCGGCCCGATCTTCGTTGAGCCAAGGGAATCGCACCCCTATCGCCGTGCAACCACAAACAGGGAATTTTCTCGAAGTTGGATCAATCACTGTTTCTTCCATTCCTTTTTTGAAAACCACCAAAAGCGGCGATCGTCTCAATGGACACCACCAATAAAATATACCATTTGAAGGGGAGCTCCAGTGCCCCCCCCTCCCTCCTTCCCCACCCCCCCCACAACCCCCCCCACAACCCCCCCCACAACCCCCCCCCCAAAACCCCCCCCCCTAAAAAATGTAGAAAGGGCTGGTCCTCGGGGGAAAATGACAAATGTTGAGGGATTTCTTTGAGTATTGCTTTTCAACAGTTTAACCATCTTATTCGTTTTCACTACCCATTTTTCAAGCCTTGTTTCATTTTGTGTTTCTAGGGCGTTGTTTTTTTTCATTTTGAAAGAGGTTAGAACTTTTAGTAGTTTCATTGATTGGGGTGTTGGCGGGTCTTCTGTTTTCCTATTCTTTGTTTATGTCGTATTCAAAATCTGATGAGGTTTCAATGTATTCTTTTATCTCTTCCTGTGTTGTTTGCTGTTTGTATTCTTTTGTTGCTTCTTCAGTCTTTAGTGGTTTTGGATTCTTAACATTGTTGATGTGTTTGTTTGTTCTTTCGTGTTTTGCTTTCTGACTAAGTGAGACCATACACCTACAATATTGACATTCAATTTTCCTTTGGTTGTATTCTTTACTGTATTTTTGCTTGTGTTCTTTATTCTTTTCATAGTGTTTTTTATCCCATTCAGCGTGTTTGTCTTTATTGTTGTAATAATATGTGTGTCTTTGTCTAATGCAATCATTACATTGTTTTCTATCTTTATCAAAATGTATTTGTTCTTTTGTTTTTAGACATCTTGAGCATTGCTTCGCTTCAGGCTTTTCCATATCAATAATATATAGTGTTCCTAAGTCTTTAAAAGTGTTTCTAGGTCATCAATTAATTCAGGGGTCTTTATAGGTTAAAAGTTCGCTATAATGATAACATGTAAGTTTATAAATGTTATGATTATAGTATGGTTATAGAATAATATGATTAAACAATAGTTAGTTTGTCCCGTATTCAATCTCACCAGTGATACAACCACTATAACAACTCACACCATACTCACAACAATAATGCTCATATCCTTTTATTAATTGGTCTGGGACTTCATCAACAGCATGCTCAAGTTGCATCATGCTACAAACCGCATAGCATAGGGCCAATGCTCCCAACGCATGATGCTTGAGACGCATTAGAGATTTCAATGCTGAAAACGTATAAGGGTATGCAGTTTCTGCATAGGAAAGCTAAAACAAAAGGCAGTATTGTATGCGGTTTTTGCATATGGCCATGCTCAAAACGCATCATGCACTCGGGAGCATAGCGCCACCAAATGCGGTTGTCTGTGTGATGCACTGTATGCATATGATGCCAATCGCCACGAGGGTTTGTGGTGAAGTGCTGTTCTTCAGCCTGTGAGACTAACAAGTATATCACTAATCAATCACTGCCTGTACCACTAAATAATTCTAATAATTTCATATTATTAGAATTATTTAGATATTTATTTTATGGAAAAGTGCCCATACGGGATTGATTTGAAAGCATCAATATAAAACCTTTTATTCTCGAAATTACTTAGACTTTGTTTAACCTGAGACATCGAATAAATCTGATGAGTGCGACTCCTGATGAAGTTGTAGGAGATTTCGTGCTTTTTGTTGTGATGCAGTGCTTCGTGATAGTTCTGATAGGTCAGTTCCTTCTTCACCTTGTGCTTGACTACACCTTTTGATTTCTTGTGTTCCTCATCCTCGCCGTGGATTGTGAAAGCATAGGATTTAGGTTTCAACCCGATGAATCTAGTAATGATTTTACCGTTGACTTCATCTTTGTACATTCCTAAGACCTTCTTATTTGTTGTGTCATGGCATGGATGTTCAACAGGATAATCACTAAAATCCATATGTTGCTTGATACCTTGAAAATCCTTGTAGACATCATCAGTCATTGTTTGAATTACATAACTGTCAGTATCTGTATATATCAATTTGATATTCTCGTTGTATTTCTTTTTCAACACACCATAGTAAAACTCATACATATGTAATTTACTCAAATCCAAAATTGTCATTCCTAAGAATATAGGTTTATCAAGTTTCAAGACCGACTTTGTCTTTTCCACTCCTACCAGATTTTCATTAATGATAAATCTATTTTTGAATGTAGGATTATTCACACATTTTTCATACCTAACATCATTATCTACCAGTTCAAAATCCATATGTTTTCTTTTGTCTTCCATAGTTTTTCCATACACCGCGTTATTCATTAATTTAAACAAATCCTTCTCAAAGTCGCTCTTCGCTTCTTTTCTCTTACCAGTGTTGAAGTCAATCCACGGTTTCAACCAAGCCCTCTGTTGAAATTTTATTATCCTATGAACCTTGGTGAGTTTCATACCCATTTTTAGATAATACTGTAAAGTCTTGATATGAACAACATATTTTTCTTTATCTTTCAAATTTAATATTAACTTGCTGGTTTTCTCGTCCTTCGGTTCTTTGTTTCCATAGTAGATTTTGAAGATTTCCTTTTGATAGTCTGAAAGCATGTTCGCATTGACATTCATGATTTCAGGTGCTAATGGATAGTCCGAATGGTAGTCGTGTAGTGTTTCTGGATACTCCAAATCAACTTCCATAATATAACCATACTCATCTTTTTCATCCCACTTTTCAATGTTAGGTGTTTTCTTTGCCCATTTGATGTTCTTTAAAGGCAATTTTTGAGACATTGCCAGACCATACAGATTGTTAGCATCTAAGTAATTGATATAACTTGACGGTTTACTTTCATCAAAGGCTTCATCCATATACTTATTGTTAGCCACAGCCAGTTTATGACTGACCTGACACATACCTCCTCGCATTCCCTGTTCAACCATCTCATACATTTCTTTATCGTGCAACTGCTCAATTTCAACACCAGTTTTCAACAACATAGCTTCCCAAGCGAAGTTAGGAAGCGTATAATAGTGTGCGGGGTCCAAACCGTAGTATTCCATACATAAGTCTCTAAAGTTTTCAAAAACATCAGTCAATAATAAAACATCGGTTCTCAAATACAAATCGTGATATTGTCCTAATGTTCTAATACCGAAGTGTTTCCAAACCTTTTGTGCCCTTTCATAATCTTTGTCGTTGACATGTTCCTCACTTAATTTACTGTAGAACGCTTCTTTTGATGGTAAGTTTCTTTCAGTAAATCTGTCAAAACTATCAAAATAGTCATAAGGATAAATCCCCTTGTCAGTCAACAAGTCCAAATCTTCATCGGTTTTAACATATGGATTTCTAACACTGTATCTAAAATTGTTCTTCCAGTTCTCACGCCTTTTATCACCTCGCGAAGCGAGTGCTTCGGTCGTGTCTGAAGCACTCCCGTACTTACTCAACCTGACCAACTTATCCAACGAAGACGATAAGAAGCTAAAACTGTCCTTGAAACAAAGGTTTTTAAAACCAAAGGTTATGAACTTCTCGCTGTTCTGTGCGATGCAATCGATTTTAGCATTCTTGCTCAGTTCGTGTGCCTTATTGATGATTAAGTGAGCGTCATAGTTTTTAAGGTTATGAAGGAAGACTGGTATTTTATAATATCTCATACTGAAAGCAAGATTACAATCATCATGAGCACAACCTCTATATTTACCAGTAAAATGGCAATGGTCGCGAACTTTCCGACGTCCGTCGGAAAGTGGTGCTTGGGTCTCCGACCCATCTCTAACTTTTTTATCCCCTTCCTGAAAGCCCTTTCCACAAACGAAACACTTAGTAGCAGTGTCAAAATCTGTCTTATCGTCCTCAGTCATGATTATCTCTTTCACTTCCTTCATTTTCTTTATTACATCATCTCTGACTTCATTCATTTTCTCAACGAACTTATCCATACAATCTTCGCCCCTGTATAAATAGGGCTCACTGCTTCCAGTGATGGCATTGACTACATTAATCATAAAACCACAAGGGCGATGATTTTGATATGATGTGGTTGTCGCTTTTGTCGATTTGCTTTTAACATCAATGGGCACTGTTAAACATTCAAAGTCTGCATATATGACATAAGGCGCTTTCAGTTTCTTAAAATGATTCTTAAATTCAATGGTAGCTCCTACCTCTGGCATTTCTATTTGTTGTCCTTCAACCGCTAGACAACCCTGTTCTTCGTGTTGTTTTAATAACTCTTCTGACTTGAAACCGTGTGAGCACGTCCTACAATGATGTTTTTTCCTATTTGTTTTGTTGGTTTGGCTTCCCATCAGCTTGTTATAGTTCTTGATGTAGACATAGTGCGAGTTGGCATTTTCTCCAGTCAGCTTTATTAAATCAATCTTTTGTTGTGCTTGAGGGTTGTTGCTTCTTTTGTATAATAAAATTGTTTTACTATTGGCATCAGGATTGATGTAATAAACATTGACCGATATGTGTTTGTTCTGTTCTTCAAATTGTTCAATCTCATCATTGCCTACAGGAAAGTTTATATTGTCCCACTTGATGAAACTATCATTAACATATTTTTTATAATGATACATATCACAGGGATGGTCTTTTTTGTATATCTCATAAAAACCACATTGAACAGAATATTTGAAACACAACTCATCATTGTTTTTAATATTGATACAAGCCTTTTTGTTTGCCACCCAGTCGGGCAATGGAATATAAGAAGAGCCACGGGTAGGATTGTATCTGTCATAACTTATCACCAGACTTTGAACTTGAAGAAGAACAAGACCCGATTGAATGAATTCGGCTATCTCAATTTGAACCTCTATGTCGTGGGCTATGTTGTTTAAAACACTGTTTATCTCTTCTGGGTTATGGACATTGTATCTCCTGCTTCTCAGCCTTCGTCGTATCTCTTCGTTGTCAGTGTTCTTTAACGCCAAATCTACTTCAACAATGATTTTCATATTCGGGTTTCTGTTCAGGAATTCTACCATTCGTTGCTTCTGATATTTTAAGTATGATAAGCCTTTCATTCCTTTCAATCTTATATCACTAACCGAATATGTGTTGGCGTAGCCTTTGAAGGCTTGCTGTTCATCTGTGATTTTGGATTTGAAACGCTTGACATAATCCTGCAAGGGTCTTCCTCGTGTTAGTTTGATGAAGCTAGCCCCTTTCATTAGAAGACTATGTTTTCTGTAACCATCGCTTCTCGCCACTTCCTTTAGTCTGGTATTCAACACCTTCGAAGTGGGTTTGTTCTTACTGTATCTGTAGGTCTTGTCTCCTATTTTGAGTTTTTGCGTTTCACTCCCTTCTTTTTGTACTAGTTCACCTTGTTGACTTTTTATAATGAAATCTATGATTTTTTCTTCTGACACTGACACCATATATCTATACTCTATATTATATATACTAAATATTTCTTTAAGTAGTTTTGGGTAGGGGTTGCCTGTTGGAGAAACTGGGCTCCGGGTTGAAACTCAACGCATTAATCTTATTAATGAGTTTTAATAAGATTAATGAATTATCCTTTCATAAAGGGGGGTTTTTGTTTTTATTGCATACATTGCTTTTCTTGTGTTTGGATAGGTTGGTCTTGCTTGATATCGTCCTTCCGCAGTCCTCGCAGGTGTAAGGCTGTTTTAGGTTTTTGTTGTAGTAGTTCTGGTGGTAGGTCTTCTGGTCGTCCTTCCATCTCATTAGTTGGTCGTCGCTCTCGCTAACCTTCTCGCTCATCCTCTGTAAGACTAAGTCGTTTTCCGCTTTCATAAGTTCAACCATTACATCAAATTCGTCATTCGTTATTCTCTGTTTTCTATTACCATTAATGAAAATTCCTGTCATTTTTACTATATTATCACGTTTTCTCTTTAAGTAGTTTTATTTTTTCTTCTTGCCTCGGCTACTTTTTGTATTTGTGCTTTCTGGGCTTCTGCTCCTACTTCTTGTTTCCATTTGTTCCCTCGTCCATTCACTACCTCTAGCTATTTCTTGGGGTGAGTTGCTCCTGCTTCTTGTTTCTAATTGTCTTCTGTTCATTTGATTACCTCTTGCTCTTTCTTCTGGTGAGTGGCTTCTGCTTCTCGCTTCTACCTGTCGTCTTGACCAGAAAGAAGCCCTCGGTTGTTCTTCTTCTTGTTCTCGCGATTGTTCTGATGAAGTGGATGACTTCTTATCTCGATGGAATAGTTCAAATACGCTCTTGTCTTCTCCACCTAAAAATATGTTTCTTAATGACCTTATTTCTCGACTTTCCTCTTTCTTCTCTTCCTCTTTCTCGGTTGATGCTGACGATGATGATGTTAAATGAAGACTTTGTAAATCTTCCTGCTTTTCGTCTGACTGTTTTAAATCATTATCTTTTACACCTTCTGGTTCATCTTCTGACTTTCTATTTTCCTCACTCTTGTCTGTAATTACATCACTGAATTTTTTATCATCTAACTCCTTTGCTACATATCGCGTTGTTTGTGTATCTGCCTCATTGTTTTCATACAACTGTGATGTTGGCGGTATTTCATCAAACATTTCTGGTGTCAATTCATGTAATAAAACTTGTTTATCAGTTTGAACCCTAGCATTCAACCGTCGTCTCCTGTCGTATTTTGAAAGGTCAAAATCGTCAAAGTCTATATCGTTAATTGATGTGTCAAATGTCCGTCTTTCGGGGATGATTTCAATTTTCAATCTGTGTGTCATCGCTTCTTTCAGCATTTCATCAAAAGTTTTCCTTCTTCTTAATCCATAATATTTATCAGTCATATTTAAATATTATAGATTTTTTTTATTGTTGAGTTGATGAACTTGGTTTCTGTTTGAAGTACTTGTTATAAACGTTGTCCTTGTAATATGTTTCTAACTGAGTACGAATTCCTTTTCTTTCTGTTGTGCTTGCATTGTTATATTCATCTAATAATTCTTTGAACTCATCGTATTTATCAGCATTTATTACATTGAATTGATGTAGTTTTGAAATTATATTATCCATCATAGTTCCCGGATTTTTCGAAAGATACACCGGCCACATCCACTTTATGGTTTCTAAATAGTTTTTGAAAATTTGTTCATCATCCACTTCTTCGTTTTCTACATTTTGTAATTCCATCTCGTTCGCTTTTTCGTGCATTTCCATTATTTCAGTATCAGAAATTGTTGTTTGTTTATCATCATCATTGTCTTTACCCTTTTTCGCTGTTGCTGTTTCCTCTATGGGTTCTAAAGGTGGCAGTTCGTCATCTGATGTCATTGAATGAACTACTACCCCTTCAGGTATTGAACTTGACGATGCTTTATTCAAATCTTCGTGTATGCTTGGACTGAGTTTTTCCCTTTTTTCTCTGACTTGTCTATCTTGTTCTTCAAATGATGCTTGTATATCATTTTCATACTCTTCATATTCTGTCAGTGGACTGTCTGGTGTGGAGAAAGCGGACTTTGAAGAAGACCGGCTGGTTATTCTAGAAGACGATGCTGTTGTCTCTGCTTTTCTTAATTCCTCCTTTCTTTTCATCGTTTCCTGATTTAGCAATCCTAAGCTGTCCTTGTTGTCCCACTGACTTCCATATTGGTTTAATCTGTATCTCGTCGCCTTTCTATCTATTACATCTTCAATCGATGGTCTATTCTCATCTTCTACTAATGTTTCTTTTAACAATTCATCATAAGAAGGTCTTAAGTGTAGCTGTGATTTTAATGAACCTATGGCATGTGGTTTGGTTGTATTCAGTCTATTTATTGATTTAATCATATTATATTAAATTAATTTAGAAAATAAAATTAATCCGAAATATTCTTAATCATTTCTTCTAAATGTTTCTTTCTTGCTGTGAGTTGTTCTGTTGTCTGTATTCCATCTGGTGAGCGAGTGTTGTCCAACTCTCGTCTTATCTTGTCTAACTCCTTTCTATAACTTTCGGTTCTGTTGCTTTCAGCTAAATCATTTCTATACTTTATTAATGCTCCTTGTGATTGTTTCGCATCCATTGTTTCTTTTAATTGTTTAAAATAATTCTTTCTTGAAGCAGCACCCCACAAATCATTTGAGTCGTAGGAACGTTCTACTTGTGGAGCCCTTTTAAATTCGACATTTCTATGACTTCTCATAAGCATAATTGTTATATATAATAATTAGATTATTATTTAAAACATTGATAAAGTTAATTTATTTATTTTATCTGATTTATCTTGTTTTTTCTTTTGTTTCAGTTCTTCATAATGTTGGGTTAATAGTTCTGTCGCTGTGGGTTTCTTAATGGTTTCTTTAATAACTTCTTGTTTAATCTCATTCTTAATTTCTTCTTTTACTTCTGGTTGAATTTTTCTAATATTCTTTTGTGGATTAACTGGTAATAATTCAGTAGGTACCCCTTTACAATTTTTAGGATGTGAGTGTCTCAAACTTTTCAATGTCATCTTTTTAGAGCATTGTTCACATTCTACTAATTCAACTTCTTTTTTAGTTCTTGGTAATGCTTTCGCTTTTGGTAATGCTTTTGCTTTTGGTTCAGGTTTGACTTCTTCTGGTTTAACTTCTTCTGGCGTTGGTTCATCAACTGTTTCATTTTGTTCAACAACTTCATTATTAATAGGTGATTCTCCTTCTGTTTTAGTTTCATTATTAACATCTACTACCTCAATACTTGACATATAATATATATAGATTTTCCATATGGAAAATCTATATATATTTAATTTGCAAAATATGTACTTTTTAACCATTCTTGATGGATATTGCTTTGTAAATGCCTTGCCTTATGATTTTTTGAAAATCTACCTCCACATTCACAATCTTTTTTAGTTTTTCTTTCTTCATTAAACTTATCCTTATTTTTGAAATACCATTCAGCGTGGTATTCTTTGATTCTATCTTTGTTTGTCTCAGCATAAACTTTTTTCTTTTGATTTATGGTGTCTTTGTTGTTTGTGTAGTACAACTTTTTTCTTTCCAATACTTTGTCTTTATTATTATCAGTATAATCTTTTGTTTTTTGTAATATTTCTTCTTTATTTTCTTGGTAGTATTCCCTTTTTCTCTCTAATATTTGTTCTCTGTTGTCATCATAATGCTCTTTACTGCTTCTTCCCGCGACGCGTTTATTTATGCATTGTTCCTCTCTTTGAAATTTTCCTTCTCTTGCTTCTAACTCCTTCTTACTATTACACGAGTAATCTTCTACCCATTCAATCTTACAATTTCCAACTCCAAACTCATCAAACAAATCAAATACTTTATAATAACCTTTGTCTGAACCCCTTTTCCATATATTATAAGAAACTCTATGTCTTGCCATTCTTTGACTTAATGTTTCAGTTGTACTGCCAATATAGCATTTTGTAAAAGCATTGTCCCACACTTTGTAAATCTTACCGTAGTTATAACGGTTTACCATTAGTAAATATACATAAGTTATCTTTATATATCATTTACCCCTTATCAAATAATATCACTCTTTACGAAAAGGAGACTAAAACTACAATTCACTCCATTTAAATTAATTTCATCTCCTAATGAATTACTAATCCAAAAATCTAATTGTTTAAAGCTTCTATTTGATACATCCAAGTAATCCAGTGGATTTAATTCTGAATCAAAGACAATTCCCGCGTGTGGTGCTGTGATTGGTACTTTCTTAACAACTGTGCTATCACCGGTTCTTAAATTTACTTGATTATAATTAGACAATTGAGAAGAATGAAAATAAATATTTCTAATAGGTTGAAGATTAATAAACCCAGAAACATAAGGATTATTATATTGATAAACTGCAACTTGATAATTTCCTAAAACTTCATTGACAGATTGCAAGTTATTAGCATCAAAAGTTCCATTCCATATATAATCTGTATATGTTAGTTTCATTTGTTCATCAGTTAACACAGCGAACTTTCTATCGGCATAGTTTGAATAAATTGTTATTTTATTAGTTTTTACACTATAAACAATTTCATAAGTATTTGAGAAATTAGTATTATCTACAACACCATTTATTTTTGCCTTTAATTCTGTCGCTAGTTCTGTGCCAGTATATACTCCTTCGTCCAATTGTAACGCTAAATAATGGACATTTGTGTTATCTTCATCTGGAGCTAGTGGAGAAGAATAAAAGTATAATATATTATTTAATCCTGACTGTATTGAATACCAAGAGTTAGGTAATGTTATTTCGTGAATGTAGCAATGAACTCCGTTGTCTGTTTGTAATGTTTCCGGCAATTCAACTTTGAAATTCGATGATGTACCACTAATTCTATGAGCGCTGTCAATATAAACTTTTTTGTAAGTCAACATAATATATTTTTAATTAGAAAATAAATTTTCTAATTAAAAATTATTCTGTTGCTTAGGACTACGTCGTATGTCAACATTTATTAATTTTAATTAGAAAATATTTTCTAATTAAAATTAATAAATATTAACCTAGAGTTTTTAAAAAATATAACATTTGTTATATATTTTTAAAAACTGTACGTAAGCATTATTAATTAATTGAGAAATTAATTTATAACTTTAAATATATGATTAATAATAAAAAGTTAATTTATGAAATTAAGCATGGGAAAATTAAACATTATCAACCTTATAAGAAAACAACTAAAATAACTAATGTTATGAAACAAACTGACAAAATCTTAAATAGTTATTATCCTAATTCAAATTTAACTGATGCACAAGGGTTAAGTAGAGCATATGGCAATGGTAATGGTTTTTATATTGATGGTGATAAAATGTATATAAGCGGAACATTTGGAAAAGGAACGTTTGGAGGTGCTGTTAATGACATTCTGGCAGATGTAGGACTTCCCTTTAAAATGACAAAATATTCACAACGATATAAAGACACATCAACAGCATTGGATGAAAACAATGAAGTTAAACATCTTATAACACATAGTCTCGGTTCAAGTGTAGGGGCACAAATAACAAAAGATTATCCTGAAAGAGAATTAACTTTAACCAGTTATGGAGCGCCGTTTATATCACGAAGGTCTAAAATTACCGATGATTACATTAATTTTAGAAGTATCTTAGACCCTGTCAGTATTGCTGACCGTGGCGCTATAACTGTTTATACTGGTTCATTAAATCCATTTACTAACCACGATTACATAACTGGATACGGAGACCAAGGCAAAGATGTTTCAAGAAGTGTTGAACCTGTAAGTGCGATAATGTAGTTAAATAAGTACTTAAATATATAACTGTATAATATTATATATGTATAATCAGTTAAATGAAAACTTGACAGAAAGTGAAACAACATATAAGCCATTGACAATTGAAAAAAGATTAATGGATTTATATAGAGATAATAAACGAACATATGTAAAATGCCAATGCGGATGTTATATATTTAGAGGTTTTGAATATTCCAACTGTTATAATTTTATCTTGTTTAAAGCAAAAGTCGCAAATAATAAGTTCTTGTTATTAAATGACAACAACAGATGTAATCACACTCAATCAGACATTGACAATATAGTAAAAAGACAAAACATAAATTTATTATCATAATAATATTAATGATACATCATAAGAAATATGACAATGAAACAACGGATGATATGATTCGGAATGAAAATAAAAAGTATAAGAAAAGTTCATATGAAGAAATTAGAGAATTAGTCTTGGAGAAAGACGCTTCGGCAAGAAGCCTCGCGAGCATTCGCGACAAAGGTAATACTCCAGTTGAAGATAAGATTAAGAAAAAGAAAATGAAAATATTCAAAAATAATAATTCTAATCAAAAGGATCACACTAAATTATTTAATTTAGTTTAAATTATTTCTAAATTAGATTATATATATATAGTAATGGAAACTTTTAGTGCTGAAGATATTCTAATTGACAACCTCTCATTTAAATTAAATAAAGGTGCAAGTTATATCAACGACCGTCGTTCTGTCTCGTTTTTTCCTTCTGGGAGTAATATCTACACTCCTTCATCAGGCCAGCGTGTGTTGAAAATAGCGTTAAATGCTGAAGATAATAGTTGGTTAGACCCACAGAGTGTAATGGTTTATTTCACTGTTGAAAACACTGACACGACAGACAATAAACGCTTGCGTCCACTGTCTCCTGCTTATTCCTTTTTTAGAAGAGTAAGACTAATTGCTGGTAATCAACTTGTTGAAGACATTGATTACTACAACCGAAATCATCATATGATGAGTTGTTTGATGTCAAAAGGAGCAAGAGACAATGAAGACGCCCAGAGTTTTGGTTATAGATATGATGATGATTTAAACACACGTCGTGCAGTTCCTGCATCGGGTCATATTGGTCCTGCATATGACGCTTACACAATTCCCGGCTTTAGAAGAAAAATGGTTGTCGGATTTAAACCGATGCTTGGTTTATTCAATCAATTTAAGTATATCCCGTTAAAAGCGTGTCCTCTTGTTTTAGAACTTGAATTAGTTTCAAATTTTACCGATTGTGTTGTTACAGTTGGTGGTACGAGGTTTCCAGAAAGTGGCAACACAGATACAAGCCTTCATACAAATGAGCAGTTCTCAATTAGTAACGCATTCCTTCAAACTGATTTGGTTAGCTTGGACAACGACCTCCACAATAAATATGTTGCTCACCTCCTCGATTCAAAAGAATTACCTATTACGTATAATACTTATATTTGTCAATCTAATCAAGTTCCCGTTGGTTCGTCGACAATTAACACTACTGTTGTTCGTTCAGTGTCTAAACTCGTTGCCGCGTTCATCAGTTTCAACAAAAGTGGAGTAGGCGATACTCACGTTATGAAAGAATACAACAATTTCTATCATCCTATGTATAATTTGAATTATCAAGACAGTGGATACTACAATCCCGACCTTGATTTAGAATTTCAACTTCAATTAGGTTCAAAACTATATCCTGAGTATCCTTGTCGTTCATTAACACAAGCATTCTATTATTTACGAAAAGCATTAAATTTACCATTGTTCCATCAACACCATTTATCAATTGAATATTCTGCTTATCGTGTTGATAAGTTTATTTTTGCTATGAATTTTGAAAAGGTGCCGGATTCTTCATATTCTGGAATTAACACTAAAGCCGGACAACAGCTTCTAATTCGTGTGAAACCTATTGGAAATATGGCAACAGCAAATATGCCTGACACGATTTACATAACATTAGTATCAGAACAAATATTATCCATTAGAGACGCCGGAGTGCAGATACTCGATTAAAAATAAGTAAAAATAGGTTTAAAGACATCCCGCTTTATGTTATATAATGGAGAACATATATCAAAATGGTAAAATATACGCTGTTAAAAATGACATCACGGATGAAGTATATATAGGTTCTACGGTTGTGAGTTTGTCAAGGCGAATGGTTCAACATAGAAGCGATGCAAAAATGTATCCTGACAAAATGCCATTGACAAGAAAAATGAATGAAATAGGTATAGAACATTTTTACATAGAACTCGTGGAAGATTACCCGTGTAAAAATAAAGAACATCTCAACAAAAGAGAAGGAGAGCTGATAAGAGAACTTGCAACAATCAATAAACGAGTTGAACAAAGAACGCCAACTGAAATTGCAGAACAAAGAAGAGAATACAGAGAAAAACACCACGACCACTTTTTAGAATGTAGGAGGGAATGGGCTGAAAAGAACCGTGAGAAACTGCGAGAGCAAAACAGAGCACAGAAAGCAAAAGATAAAGATAAAATCTATGAAAGAGATAAAGCCTGGAAATCAACTAAAATTGAATGTCCGTGTGGTGGTAAATATACAAATTGTCATAAAGCGGAACATCTAAAATGTAAAAAACATCAAGATTACATTAACAATAATAATTAATATAATTAATTTCTACAATTAATTATATCGATTATGCCTTCAATAAATTTAACAAACTTTGAAAATGTTGTAGCACACACAATTAGCGAAATCAATTCTACAAGTGGGATAACAAACATTAGAAACATATACGCTAATCAATCAGATATAATTGATTTACTCAACAACAAAGCAGACCAAGTAGACACTTACACAAAGGAGCAGATAAATGCTAATTTTTATGATATAACTCAATCATACAATAAGACAGAAGTTAATGTATTATCAAACAATATTAGTTCAAATACATTTTTAATAGGTAATCTGACAATAACTTCCAATACAAATTTTAATAATATTTCATCAAATACAAATTTAATCAATAATTTAAATGCAACATCAACAACACATTTTAATAGCATCAGTTCCAATTCTAACTTAATTAATACAAATTTCAATAATATTTCATTAAATACACATTTAATAAATAATTTAAATGCAACATCAACAACACATTTTAATAATATTAGTTCTAATTCTAATTTAATAACAGGATTAAATAGTACAGTAAATTCACATATTACTGCAATTTTAGATTTACAGAATGGAGGTTCATTTAATGAAACAGATTATTATAATAAAATAACAACTAATAATTTATTATCAGAAAAATTAAATACATCAGTATTAAATAATACATTAATTCATAATATAACAACTACTTCAATTTTCAAAATAGCAAATTTTGGAAATTATAATAATTTCTTTGAAATGTATAATAATTATTTTGATAGTTATATTTATGGAAATTTAAGTGGAGCAACTATGTTTTTAAACCAGAGATCTTTTGGTAATGTAGAAATTAATAATTCTTCAACTTTTCAAAATGATAAAATATTATTAAATCATAATACTACAATATTATCTAATTTACAAGTATCAGGTTTATTTTCGTGTTCGTCTATTTTAGATGTAGCAGGTTCAGATTCTCGTTATGTTTTACAATCAGATGGATTAAGTGGATTAATAACAGGAAATACAAATACAATTAATTCAATAATTACTAGTAATAATTCACAGGATACATCATTAGGACAAAAGTTAGATAAAATAGATACTAACGCTCAATCAGTAGCAGGTGCTATTAATTTTAGTGATAATACAACTTTACACAGTAATTTAAATATGTTGACTACTGGTTCTATAATATGTAATAAGTTTAGTACTACACCATCACCTAATGTTGGATTGCAAATGACATTTCAAATGTTCAATCGTGAATTTAATATTAACAGAGATGGTAGAATGTGGATGAGTTCAAGTGGTGGTCAATGGGAAACTCAAATAGGAGATGCTAATGTTGGAAGAGTGTGGGTTAAAGATAGATTTGGTTTAGGTGCTGTCGGTGTTAATGGTTATGTTTTAAACTGTGCTGGACAAGCAAGATTTACTGATGCAGTTCAATTTATGGGAACTGACAAAGCAATAAGTTTTAACAATGGTTCATATTTGAATTTTAATAATAATGGTTCAATACGAAGATATACTCCTGATGCTATAGAAGGTTTATATATGTCTCATAATGATTTTGTTGCTCTTTCTGTTGGCGATGTTAGTAATGCTTCTAATCAATATATGATGTGTGATGGATTAGTTAATAAAACTATTTTTAGTAAGCCTATAGATGTGTTAGGAAATATTTATACGAATGCTGCTGTTAATTGTGATAATGTTAATATTGATACTGATGGTAAATTAACAATTGATACAAATTGTGAATTATATAGATATGTTGGTGCTTTTTCATCTTTTGATATGAGGAATAGTGATGCTAATTCTTCAATTAGATTTATTTGTGGAGACCCTGCTGTTCAATCTAATATAGTTGGAGCAGTTAATATTTCTACTGGATGGACTTTTAACACTGATACTGTTGATGTTATGGGCAATTTATTTGTTGATGATATTTATGTTAAAACTAATGGAGCATTGAGAAGCAATCATTTATCACCTAACGGAGGAACATTAATAACTGTTGATACTAATATGGCAATACAAAATGCATATTTAGCAACTAATACCATTCAATCATTTGATTTAACAACGGTTTCATTTTTGAATAATATTTCAATGACTACTGGAACTGATATTAAAATGGGAACAAGTGAAATATCGACTTATTACGATGGAACTAATTTGTCAACAATTGATGTTAAATTTAATACAACCAATACAGCATTCAGAGTAATTGATAATGCAACTGTATTTTCAACATTATTATCTATTGATAAAACTTTCGGAACAACAGTAAATACTGGAAGTTTTACAAATAATGCTCCATCAACTTTTAATGAAAACATAACGGTTGCAGGAACGAAAAAAATGTTATGTAATTTAATTGAACCATCAACAGGAACTAATATAGATTTAACAGCAACAACAGTAACGATTAACGGAACGTTTGTTGATTCATCTGATTCAAGATTGAAATATGATATAAACAATATCAAATCTAATTGTATGAATGTTATTAAGAAATTTAAGCCAAAGAAGTTTAAGAGACACGATAGAAATGATAACGGTAAAACTCATATAGGATATATCGCAGATGAAGTATTAAAAGCAATTCCTAAAGAGTTTGAAAATATTGTATGCAAAGACAGAGAGTATTTAGGATTGAATTATTTAGTTTTACCCGTGTTAGTTCATAAAGCAGTATTAGAATTAAATGATAAAGTAGATAAACTTGAAAAAGAAATTAAGGAATTTAAAAAAGAAAAATCTAAATAATAATATATAATGGGTAATTCAAATAGTAATGTTGAAACTTCATCTATTGATAAAATTAATGATATTGATATAGAACAATTAGATTTAAGTAATATTGATAAATTACAGTTAAAAGCAATTAAACAAATGAGTGAAAGAATGTGTAAAATTGAAAAAGAAAAATCTGATAAATTAATATATAAATTACCAGCGTTAAATTTGTGTAGTTATAGTTTGTTCTGAATTAATGACATTAAGTCATAATCTTAATGCTATTAATTTTAAAGATAAAAATAAAAGTCATCAATAATAATTTGGTCATCTTCATTGATGACTTTAATAGTTATTTTTTTCACTTGTAATGAAATAAAATTAGCCATATCACTCGCATACACTAATTTAACTTTATAAAGGTCTTTATTAAGAAAATAATAAATATCAAATAAATTAATTGATATTAAAGTTCGATTACACACATTAAACCAACGAGTAAACGAGCTAAATGTAACAAATATATCATATTCAATAAATAATTTTAATGGTTTATATTTTTTATGTAATTTATCTAACTCACTTAAATTAAAAACATATGATAATCCATTATTAATATTGATATTATCAATTTCAAAATAATGTATGTTATTTAATGTGTAAGACTTATAAACTGGTTTATATTTATTAATATAATTTTTAACAATATTACTATTTTTTATTTTTAATAATTTAACATCACCTAAACTATAAGATAATACAAGGTTTTTAATTTCTATTGGTAAATCATAAAATATCATAATATATTTGAATATTTATTTTATTTTAAATGATTTTTTCAAATCTAACATATTTAGTTATTTTTTAATCATCTGGCACTCTTGTTGAATCACCATCACTATAATTATCACTATCACTATCAGTATCATTTTCTATACGAATATGTTCTTCTAGTTCTTTCCTCATTCTTTCTGCTTTCTTAAAAGTAATATGACAATCACTTTCAATATGGTTAGCAGCATCCTTCATTAAAAAAGTTTCACCACAATCACACTCTACTAATTGTTGTAGTCTTTGCTTTCGATATTCCAGAATCTGTTTTGGTATGTCATCACGGCTTCGCCCTGATGAGGGACTACGTCCGTCATCACCGAAAAACCTTACTGGTTCTTCATATATTCTTTCTTGAACCATTTTTAACATTCTATAATATATAATAGATTTATTTTATTTTAAACGCTTTCTCAAATCTAACATAAAACATATTATTAACATCTTTGGAATTCATATTAACATAAAAGAAGGAGTAGGGCTTATCATCTACCGCTTTATGATACATATTTAACAGTTGCTCTTTATCAACGATGGCGGAGTTTTCCTCAATGAATGACATTAACTCTGATACATTCTTTAACTTAAAGATATACAACGAACTAGAATTCAACCTAATGATTGGTGCTAGGACACGATATTTTTGAACGCTTAAGCAAAAACTAATGGCGTCGTGTCTGCCTCTCGTTGCCAGTCCATGTAATAACTTGCTGTATCTAACAAATTTAGGGTCGTCTGCAAAATCATCAACAATGATTAAAATTGAATGAAGTTTCTTCATCTTCTGTTCTTTCATATAATGAATTATCTTTCTTTGAGTGTTAATTATTTCTTCCAGTTCTTCAGGTTGGTAGGTGTCATAATATAACTTTTCTTTTTCATCATCAACCTTCATATTATCTTTTTGATATTTCTTGACTTCAACGAAGGTAGGGTCATTATGAACAGACGGACTAAAAATGAATATACGAGCGAAGCAGTCCCTATAAACATTTAGGATAAGGTTTTGGATTAAAACTGTTTTGCCACCCGTTGATGAAGCAACAACAATTGAGCGAAAAGGTAGTTTTGGTACATGTTCATATTTGGATTGTTTGAATTCATAATCAGTTATGTTTATTGGTTTTATAATGGGAACTTCAGGCATAAAATAATAATATTAAAAATATTTAGAAAATAAATTAATATTATTTATTGTATGAAAGCATTGCTATGATATGAATGGTGTCTATCGTAGTAGAACAGGCTCTTTCATCAACTTCAGTCAATAAGTATTGAAGATAATTAGTTTTGTGTCTTGCTCGCGTATGCAATGAAAACCCCAAGTGCTGTGCCCCACCAATATTCTATTATGCATGAAAATAATAAGATTAAATAATTATTTTATCTTATTATTTATATGACTATTATCCATTGCAGTTGTGGTAAAACTTATGATGACAAATATTTATTTAAACATCTAAATTCAAAATATCATCAGAAATTTGTAGAATATAGATGGAATAAAGACGATACAATGAAAAAACTGTACAACTCTAGGAAAAAGAACTTTTTTCCTAGAGTTCTAGAACTTGAAAGAACTTGATAAGTTCTTTCAAGTTGTACAAGAAAAGAAAGACAGAAATGAAAAATAATTTATCTTATTATTTAATATGAAAAGGAGTTATACAGATTATATTAATATAATAAATGAAATGGAGAATATAGAACGGGTTGTCATAACTGATAATAGATGTAAAAAAATATGTTATTTTATTTTAGAATTAATTAAGTTTTTGATACAATATATTAAAAATATAAATATTAATATAAATGCCAAAAAAGAAAAACACAAATAATAAGACAGGTTTAAGTGTTTCATCAACTGATGAAGAAATTGTTAAAGAAACATCAGTTATTCAGGTTGTTTGTCCTACATGCAAAAGAATGTTAGAACTTAAGAATGAATTACAAATAAAAAATAATAAAAGTTGTAAATGTTCATGTATTCCAACAAGTTTCAAAATAAGTAAAAATGATAAGAAAATGAATATTGATAAAACTAAAGATAGTATAAATCTGGAAACGGATGTTCATAATATAACTTTTAAATTTGGGAATGAAGCTACAACGTCAGATAATGTTGATAACGAAACACAGGAAACTATTAAACAAATGATGAAAAATTAGTATTTAAAGACTAGAATTAACATAATTTAAACATTTAGTTTTAAAAGTATAGTTGAATAATATAGTATATGGTTGAATTTTCAAGTTTAACACATTTACATTTTGGAGCACTTGAATTAGACAAGCAAATTGGAGACAATAATTATAATGGTGTTAGATATTATACTTGTAAGTGTGGATGTAAAATAGTCTTAACTCGTACTCAAACTAAAAAATATAACTGTTTATTACTTAGTGTTGGTCTTAGCTATGAATATTTATATCTGGACAAAGCGTTAGTATGTGGACATACTCAAAAAGATTTAGATAACATTGTTAGAGTTATGGTAAAAGGCGAAGAATTTAAACATTTAAGAAACAGAGACATTCGAAATTAAAATATTTAGTTTTAAAACTTTAGTTTTATAATATAGTATATATGGAAGGTGTGGATAAACTATTTTTGAAAATTGATGAAATAATGGAACAAAATAAACGCATTTATCAACTGTTAGAAAGTATGAAGAAACCAGCTTACAATAATACTAATAATTACCAACCAAAAGAAGTTGATAGAGAGAGCACTGAATACAAGAATAAACGAAATGTATATATTAAAAAACTTAATGAAAAAGTTATTAAAGAACCTAAACAATCAAGTCTGGATTTCTACCAAGTCAAGTATATTGAAGATACCAAGAAATATGTTTAATCATTAACTAACAAAATTTCGTGTCTCAGAAGTGGTTTGTTTATTCCTGCTACTCTGTAAGTTTTATTGCCCATAATATCATATTCAATTTTATCAACATTGAATATCTTATTAGACCATTTAGAGTTATACTCTTTTCTGTCGGTGTAATTGCCCCTTTTCTTTTGAAACACTTTTATCTTATCGTTCTCCTGTATTCTGGGATACTTTCTTTTGTTCTTTTCTCGTAGTTTCAGATTGACCTTTACATTTATTTCATTGTCGTCCTTGTGTGCTTCGGTTGGTGTCATCCTTGTTGACGAGTGTAATGTGCTGTTATACTGTTTCAATGCTGGTGTTAAGGCATCGGTCCATTTCATATTATTAAACCTAACTCTATCGTGAATTTTGTTTTTCATCGTCCTAATAAAACGTTCGGCTACATTTGCGTGTGTCTTCGTTATTATGTGTTTGATACCTTCGCTGTTGAAGAAATCCTGAACTTGGTTTTTGGTTGCAAATGCTCCATCATCATCAGAATACACAGACATCGGATAACCCATCTTTTTAAAACTTGCTCTTAGTGCTTTTAGAACGTGCTCTCCGTCTCTTTCCTCCATCGGAATTGCATCTGCTAATTTACTGAAGATGTCAATCACGACTAAAGCATACTGTGGAACGTTCTTGTCTTTAGCTAAAGGTGACATATGCATTATGTCTATTTGATATTCATATCGTGCGAAGGGAGCGGTATAGGAATTAGTGCCTCTATAATTTTTGATTTGTTTATTTGGTTGTTTCTTTAAGAAAGACTTTACATCTTCTAATGTTATCGTTGGGTCTTCTTCCTTTGCCTTCTTGTGTGTTGCCTGTGTGCTTCCGAAACCCTCGTCTAAGTCATAATAGATGTTGCTGATTATTTGGTCTTTCGTTAATCTCGCCATTATATTATTTGTTAGAAAATATTTTTTATCGATATAACCCCCACCCCTTAACATTAAAAAAACTACTTAAAGAAAAATGGATATAATATAGTAAGAGAAAAAATGACACTGTTTAATTATGATAATTGTCCTTGTAAAAATAAAAAATGTAAGTCTGTCGTAGCACTAGCTAATATTTTACCTGTTAATGTTTGTAAACTTATAGGTGGCTGTATTAGAGTAACATGTTTTGATTGCTGGTATTTGATGCATGAAGAAGAACATTTTATGAGAGATAAAGACATTCCTGAAGAAGGACTGGAAAAAGCAGAACTTCAATTACAAGTTATTAAACTAATGCAAAATAATGTGTTTACTCTACTAGCAGAAAACCAATATAGTATGAAAATAAGACATTACAGAAAACACATTGACCGAGTATTTGATATACAAGAAGTTAAAGAACGGTTTAAAAATAGAAAAATGTATTATCAAGCATTAAAATCATACTGTAAGAATAATGAATATGAAGTTTGTATCATTTTAAAAAAATGTATTGACATTGAAGATTTAAAAAATTTTAAACGTTGTGGATTTAGCTTTCCAAACCTAAACAGTTGTTGGTCATATAGAAATAACAATTATTATATGAGATATATTCTTAGCGAATTAATTGACATTTACATAGACCAATTAATAAAAGGATATGAGCATTATTGTTGTGAGTATGGTGTGAGTTGTTATAGTGGTTGTATCACTGGTGAGATTGAATACGGGACAAACTAACTATTGTTTAATCATATTATTCTATAACCATACTATAATCATAACATTTATAAACTTACATGTTATCATTATAGCGAACTTTTAACCTATGAATACCCCTGAATTAATTTTAACCTAGAAACACTTTTAAAGACTTAGGAACACTATATATTATTGATATGGAAAAGCCTGAAGCGAAGCAATGCTCAAGATGTCTAAAAACAAAAGAACAACTACATTTTGATAAAGATAGAAAACAATGTAATGATTGTATCAAACAAAGACACACATATTATTACAACAATAAAGACAAACACGCTGAATGGGATAAAAAACACTATGAAAAGAATAAAGAACACAAGCAAGAATACAGAAAAGAATACAACCAACAAAAAATTGAATGTCAATATTGTAGGTGTATGGTCTCACTTAGTCAGAAAGCAAAGCACGAAAGAACAAACAAACACATCAACAATGTTAAGAATCCAAAACCACCAAAGACTGAAGAAACAACAAAAGAATACAAACAGCAAACAACACAGGAAGAGATAAGAGAATACATTGAAACCTCATCAGATTTTGAGTATGAGATGCATTGAGTTTAATCATATTATTCTATAACTATAATATGATTACAACATTTATAAACTTATATGTTATAATTATAGCAAACTTTTAACCTATAAACATTTCATTAAATGACAAAACAGAAGACCCGCCAACACCCCAAACCATGAAACTACTAAAAGTGCTAACCTCTTTCAAAACGAAATAAAACATCACCCCGAGAAACACAAAATGAGACATGGCATGAAACATGGGTAGTGAAAACGAATAAGATTGTCAACATGTTGAAAAACAATACTCAAAGAAAAACCCCAACATTTGACATTTTCCCCCGAGCTCCAGCCCTTTCCACATTTTTTCCCCTCCCCCCCTCCCCTTCCCCCTGACTAAACCGGTCTTCCAAATTGGGGTGACTGTTTATTTTTTTGGGGCCCGGCGTTTTCGGAGAGCTCCCTGGAAAGTAACCGGAAAGCCCATGAGCCATGGGTTGCACTTGGAAGTTGCGGTCGGTTCAGTAAAGCAAGATATCCTGCCTATGGTGCATTTGGGAAAATCCACGAGGGACATTGGGGGCCCTTTTAATTTGGAGCCAGAGAAAATATTGACCCGTAGCATGTTTTTGCGCGGACAGCTTCTTTTTTTTGACCGGGTGTTGTCCGTTGCTTAGACAAACTCCGAGCCGAGGGCCATTAGCAAGTTGCAGTCCTTTTCTGCCAAATTGTTTGAAACTGGGTGTGGGTCAAAAGTCAGATACCTGTTTTCCTTTGTTTGGTCCATTTTAAAGGGGACTGCTGGGGGGTACCAGGGTTTGGACTCTACCACTGAGACCCATCGATTTGTTCTTCCAACTCTGGGAGCGTTGTTTGTGTGAGAAAATGCTTCGGACGCACGTAAACGCCCCTGCTGTGCCGGAAGTGAAACTTCCGCAAAACGGCGGCTGCTCCTCCCGGGGGTCCCGTGGTTTGACACCCATGTGTTGATCACCCAAAGGAAAACTTGGACTTAGGAGGTTGATTTCCCAAAGGCACCCCCGGGACCCCCGTTTGGAGTCCCTTGCAAAACCAAAGCCCCCTCGTTTGGGGGGGGGGCTACCTACAACGCCACGCCCCCCGAAGCGAGCCTTGCAGGGCAAGGCCCAGCTGCTGGGCCCGGAGCATTTCGAATCCCTGGAGGCGAGAGACTCCATCGCGATGCCGCCCCCAAAAAGCGTCGTGTCGTTTCCAGGGGTGGCGCTTGGCAAGTTATGCGGACGGAAGCTTCGGGTACTTGTTTCTGAAAGGCGAACGTGGCAGGGCCCATTTTTTGCAAGGCCACTTTGGCTTGCAGTTTGCCAGGTTCCCTCAATGGCACTACGTAGTGGTTGTCCAGCGAGGAGGGCACTTGTTTAGGTACATGAGCAGCTTGCACCGTCATGTTGTTTGCAAACCCAGGATCCTGAAAATCACCTTGGTCGAAACAGCTGGAATTACTATTTTGGCAGGTCTCCTGTCTGCGGTTTTGCCAACTTGAAGTGGCTCTCGGTTTGCTTTGATAATGCAGTGGCATTGCGCCATGCGCCGCGATGCACTTGCCTCCTTGAGCTTGTCGGATCTTGGAGATTGGCATCAGTTTCATGTTCGGCACGGGATGGGAGAGCCTCAGTTGGGCAGTCCTATCCAGGTGATTCCTGTCTAAGAGGGCTGTATTGCTTGTTGAATCCCCCCACGTCATGCACTGATTCACAGCCATAGCAAGAACCATTGCAACTAGCGACTAGTAGTGAACCCCGCTTTCTGCCCCGCTTTGTTTCGTTTGCTCTCTGCAAAGGCCCAGTGCGCACCGGACGTGAAAGCGAAGCCTTGGCTCCGGAAGTCCCGGATGAAAAGCTGTTTGTTTTGCATCATTCCCTTTGGTAGGCGAGCATGGGGAGGTGACGAAGACTGATTTCCTGCCTTCAAGTTTGAGATCGCACGTCTGTCAAGCATGTGGGTTGGCTTGGTCCAGTTTGGTTTCACAGCTCAAGGGGCTTTGAAATCCGCTGTATTTCTTGAGGGTTCCCCTTTCAAGGGACATCCGAAGCTCATTTCAGAATTTGAGTGCACATATTTTGAGACGAAGATCGGGGCTTCCATTTTGGATGGCGTCAAGCAGGAAAGACCCATGAGGGCTCTTAGCAGCAAACACCCCCCCATTCAGGGCTATTTTTGACTTCCCCAAAGGCGAGTGTTTCGGGGTGTGGTGTGTTCGGGTCTCAGAATTTCCCTACAAGCCAAGGAGACTTCTTGAACCGAACCTGAGTGGGGTCACTGGTGTGAAAGGGAATCTGCGGTATCACTTGGGTAGTCTCAGATTTACCCTACAAGCCAAGGGGGTCACTCTACCACTGGACACGTTTTCTCTCTCGGGGCTTCAGAAATCTCGGGGCGCCAGGCGCGGCGCGACTTGGGGGCGTTGCTCGCAGGGCTGGGCCGGCACCAGGAGGCCAGAGCTGATTAGGGGCTGATTTGGCAGGGCTCCTTAAAAGATACAATTTGCCCATTTGCAACATGGCTTTTTCCGCCAAAAAGGGAAACCACCATTTACAAGGCAATGCTCAAGTGTATGTAAGGATCCCTGTTTGGTTTTCCATGGGTTATAGAATGTTATAGAGTCATAACCTATGCCGATCCCATTTTGGGGCGGATGAACACCCATGTACCACCTATTTTGATGTTCACCGGAATTACAGGGTTTTGACCCACAGCCACTTGATTTTCCATGGGCCCCCCGGCTTTGACAGTGGGTAGCTTTACCCATGTGGTTGACATATGGCTGTGGCTCAAGAAACCGGTACCGAAATGGAACCCTGGTAAGTGGACACATGGACCAAAACCTGCGTAACCCCTCCTGTTTAATTTTGAGCCACAGCCATATGGGTATGGGTCAAAGTTGAATCACCAGGGCAGCGCAGGTTTTGGTCCACGTTTCCATGTGCCAGGATTCCATGTTGGGTACCCATTGTTGACCACAGCCATATCATCTTTTTAAGGGGTTGTCCCAACCCATGGCCATCCTATGTAAAGGACCTTTTGATCAAGCCCCGCCTGCGGGGGACTTATGTTTAGCGGCTGAGTTTAAAACAAAGGCATACACACCCGGTACTTGGTCTCAGAGATAGCAGCCAAATGGCTACTTCTGGTCACAGCCCACTTACAGCCATGGGTTTGATGGCAAAGTTAACCTCTCGGCCAACTCCCGGACCATCTAAGCAGTTTGAAAGCATGGTTAAGGTCTATCAAGCGAATCCCCTTTAACATGATATTGTCCCCAAATGTTTGAAGGGATACCCGAAGGAGATCATTTGTTGTTGTTTTTGTTTTTTTTTTTTTGGTTTTTTTTTTTTGCGGAGGGGGGGGGGGGGTCGAAAGTTTTAAGACACCCGAAACTACTCGGAGGTCTTTGGAAAGGATTGCAACTGGCTGGGGTTTGGGGACGAGCAAAAGAGCACCTGATGGCCGTGAGCATTTTCTCACAAGGAGTAAATGCGCGTTCATGGCAGGTTTCCAAGTCATGAGTCATGTTGTGTTTGTTCACCCTACTCTTGAGTTGCTTGGACTGGTGTGGGGGCTTGAGCCGCTGGTGCTTGCTTGACATGTGAAGGGAACCACCAACAAAAAGACACCAGGTGTTGGCCGACCGACACCAAGGCGAATTGCCCCAGAGCAGCTCCAAGCCAGCAGACCACCAGACCACACCACCCAAACCAACCAGCAGACCCTTTTTGGGTTCGGGTTTCAGTCGCCTCCGAAGGCTGAGGTCCTCTGGCGGCAAGCCCTCGCGGGTCTACAGCGCTCCCTGGGTCGGGGCCCTGACCTCTGGAATCCGGACTCGGACCCCACGGGTTCTAACACATGGGTTCATTGAATGCTTTAAAACGAGGTGTAGCCTTCAAGCATCCTCTGCAAAAAACAGTTGGATACCTTGTCCTTTGGCACAAGCAATCGGGAGTCCAAAAGCCGTTGTCAGCCTTGTGAACGGAGAAGGGAAGGGGCAGAAACCCAACAAAGCGGCCCCGTCCCTTTTTGCCTTTGCAGGTACCAAGGAAGTAACGTATGGAAGGGGCGTGCCTGTTTCCCATTTAGGGGTGGGGCGGCTCGCCATTCTGGGAGTCACCACACAGCCACGAGCACGGGAGTAGGACCCCACAGAAGATGTGGCAAGAAATGTAGACTGGAACCAAGAACAAGGCCAAATCCGTGTCACCTTCGGATGAAGCCCAATCGGACTCAGAGGATGCTTGAGAAATGGTCGACTCGTTCACAACAACTCCCCGGCTCTGGGATTAGTTTGGGAAACGAACAGCCTCCATTCAAGGCAGTCGCCTTCAGGCCCGCCGAGCGGTCACGCGTTCAGTCCCCTTCACTCCCTTCAGTCTGCTCAGGCTCCTGTCCAGATCAGTCCCTGTGAAAGTTCCCAGACTCCCTTCGGCTTGATTGAAGAGAGGGTAAACCTGGCAACGTAACAGCTGCGTGGGCCAACAAAAAGCGTCCCGCAAGGCCAGGAGACCTGTCTGGTGAAGTTATAGCGAGCTCACCTGTGGGCAAAATGCACCCATGATGAAGGTCCTTACCCATGCTTGTGTTTGGCAGACTAGGGTGGCATGAGCTCGTTTGCACAGATGTCTGGTCTTGGTCAAAATGCCACCTCGGGGGCCAATTTTGGCTCAAGAGCCAACACGCTACGTGTTTCTTTTTCCACCCACCCAACCCTGCACCTTCGGGGTGCAACAGGTCATGGTGCAGTGCACTGGCTTTGCGGCCAACATCCTCTTTCCTGAGGTAGATCGCCTATTCCACCCTTGCGAGTCCGTTTGCTCTGACCGGGGGGGGGGGGTGTTGGGGGGATGTTGGCACGCCGGGGTTTTGAGTCAACTCTTTTTCTACTTGGCTGTCTGGAATATTTACGGGTTCCCTTATTTGTGGCCTATGGCATTGCACATTTGCCCAGACATGTGCGCAATTTTTGCAGAGCCATGTTTGGACGGATTTTCTTTGGCCCACGGCGAGTGTCCCACAGCCCGATGTTTCCTTCGCTTGGACCCAGGCTTTGAGCATCCCACCACACTGGCCGTGCTGGCCACGCTGAGGCGCCCTTCGGCCCGTAAGGGCGGGTTCGCTGTTTTCGTGGAAGCTCGGCGCGCTCACGGTGCGAGCGAAAGGGGCGCGCCCTGATAGCCCCAAGGATGTCGACCCAACTCAAAGACGCAAGGATTGCGGTACAACAACAGGGCGAGTTCTCCCAGCAGTTGGATGAGGAACAAAGTGCATTTTTCCAGTCTTTCCCATCAAATGTGATTTCGCGATTTAAAAGCAACACCTCACCCCTTAACTTCTTGACTTGGGGACGCCTTATCTCAGTGTTTTTTTTGGCAAAGGTTGCAAGTTGGCCTTGTTTTAGTTTTTTCTACCCCCGGCTCGGGGCTCAGCCCCGGCCAAAGAATTGGTTGGTTGGTTGGTCGGTTGGTCGGTCGGTCGGTTGGTCGGCTGGGCGGCCGCATCCCCAGCATCCATGGTTACTTTGTGTCAGGGCTGCGTATTCACCGGCCGCATCCCCAGCATCACCGGCTTCGCTCGGACTAGGGCTGCCCATTGGCTTTGATGCGGTGACAGTTCAGAGTTGCTCAGGGCTGGTTTCGGGCGAGTGTTGAGCTTGCTGAGGTCTTATATAGTGAGGGCGGGTCTTGGGTTTGTTTGGGGTTGATATCCAGGATGCTGTTGGGAGGGTTCGAGGCTGACTTTGAGTCGGTTTGGGGCGTTGCCCCAAACCACCCAAACCAGCCCAAAACTTGCGCAACCACATCTCGAAAGCAGCCCCAAAGCTACTGCAAAAAAGAGCTCACAACCAGTCCCAAAACAGCCAACAAATTGCATAACTAAGCCCTAAAGCTACTGCAAAATCCAGGCCGCACACCTCGCGCAAATCAGCTCCAAGCCAACCCAAACCGACTCAAAGTCAGCCTCAAACCCTCCCAACAGCATCCTGCATATCAGCCCTTTACCAAGCCTAAATGAACCCCAAACAAACCCAAGACCCGCCCTCACTATATAAGACCTCAGCAAGCTCATCACTCGCCCGAACCAGCCCTGAGCAACAAAGCCAATAGGCAGCCCCAGTCCGAACGAGGCCGGTGATGCTGGGGATGCGGCCCAAACCTGGCCCCCAGAGAATACCGCCAGCCAACTTTGGAGCCACATGAGGGAGGCCTTGTGGCTAGTAAAAAGCCGGGGCTAGTTAAAATTAAAGGACCGGATAACCCCACATGCTATGTTTTTCGCAAGGATGTGAGTTCAAATGTCCACACACATGTACCGTGCGCCCCTTGTATGGATGCGATTACAGAGCACCCAGATGCACAGAATGCTGCGCCTGCCACGACTTCGGCAACGGCATCGCCAAAGTGCTGCGCCTGCCACGATTTCGCAACGGCATCGCCAAAGTGCTGCGCCTGCCACGATTTCGCACACCCCCCGCCGCGCGCGCGACAACATCCTGTCCCTCTAGACAGCTGCCGAATGCGACCCCTGCCACACAAACACACACCCAGATGCACAGAATGCTGCGCCTGCCACGACTTCGGCAACGGCATCGCCAAAGTGCTGCGCCTGCCACGATTTCGCAACGGCATCGCCAAAGTGCTGCGCCTGCCACGATTTCGCACGCCCCCCGCCGCGCGCGCGACAACATCCTGTCCCTCTAGACAGCTGCCGAATGCGACCCCTGCCACACAAACACACACCCAGATGCACAGAATGCTGCGCCTGCCACGACTTCGGCAACGGCATCGCCAAAGTGCTGCGCCTGCCACGATTTCGCAACGGCATCGCCAAAGTGCTGCGCCTGCCACGATTTCGCACGCCCCCCGCCGCGCGCGCGACAACATCCTGTCCCTCTAGACAGCTGCCGAATGCGACCCCTGCCACACAAACACACACCCAGATGCACAGAATGCTGCGCCTGCCACGACTTCGGCAACGGCATCGCCAAAGTGCTGCGCCTGCCACGATTTCGCAACGGCATCGCCAAAGTGCTGCGCCTGCCACGATTTCGCACGCCCCCCGCCGCGCGCGCGACAACATCCTGTCCCTCTAGACAGCTGCCGTGAGTCAGCGAGTGTGAGTGAGTGAGTGAGCGAGTGAGAGTGAGTGAGTGAGTGAGTGAGTGAGTGAGTGAGTGAGTGAGTGAGTGAGTGAGTGAGTGAGTGAGTGAGTGAGTGAGTGAGTGAGTGAGTGAGTGAGTGAGTGAGTGAGTGAGTGAGTGAGTGAGTGAGTGAGTGAGTGTGAGTGAGTGAGTGAGTGAGTGAGTGAGTGAGTGAGTGAGTGAGTGAGTGAGTGAGTGAGTGAGTGAGTGAGTGAGTGAGTGAGTGAGTGAGACGGAGACGAGCGGGAGAAGGAGGAGACGCGGCGCGCGGACGACGAGCGGAAAAAGTAAGAGCCCCACACAAAGATGTGGGGAAACACACACCCAGATGCACAGAATGCTGCGCCTGCCACGACTTCGGCAACGGCATCGCCAAAGTGCTGCGCCTGCCACGATTTCGCAACGGCATCGCCAAAGTGCTGCGCCTGCCACGATTTCGCACGCCCCCCGCCGCGCGCGCGACAACATCCTGTCCCTCTAGACAGCTGCCGAATGCGACCCCTGCCACACAAACACACACCCAGATGCACAGAATGCTGCGCCTGCCACGACTTCGGCAACGGCATCGCCAAAGTGCTGCGCCTGCCACGATTTCGCAACGGCATCGCCAAAGTGCTGCGCCTGCCACGATTTCGCACGCCCCCCGCCGCGCGCGCGACAACATCCTGTCCCTCTAGACAGCTGCCGAATGCGACCCCTGCCACACAAACACACACCCAGATGCACAGAATGCTGCGCCTGCCACGACTTCGGCAACGGCATCGCCAAAGTGCTGCGCCTGCCACGATTTCGCAACGGCATCGCCAAAGTGCTGCGCCTGCCACGATTTCGCACGCCCCCCGCCGCGCGCGCGACAACATCCTGTCCCTCTAGACAGCTGCCGAATGCGACCCCTGCCACACAAACACACACCCAGATGCACAGAATGCTGCGCCTGCCACGACTTCGGCAACGGCATCGCCAAAGTGCTGCGCCTGCCACGATTTCGCAACGGCATCGCCAAAGTGCTGCGCCTGCCACGATTTCGCACGCCCCCCGCCGCGCGCGCGACAACATCCTGTCCCTCTAGACAGCTGCCGAATGCGACCCCTGCCACACAAACACACACCCAGATGCACAGAATGCTGCGCCTGCCACGACTTCGGCAACGGCATCGCCAAAGTGCTGCGCCTGCCACGATTTCGCAACGGCATCGCCAAAGTGCTGCGCCTGCCACGATTTCGCACGCCCCCCGCCGCGCGCGCGACAACATCCTGTCCCTCTAGACAGCTGCCGAATGCGACCCCTGCCACACAAACACACACCCAGATGCACAGAATGCTGCGCCTGCCACGACTTCGGCAACGGCATCGCCAAAGTGCTGCGCCTGCCACGATTTCGCAACGGCATCGCCAAAGTGCTGCGCCTGCCACGATTTCGCACGCCCCCCGCCGCGCGCGCGACAACATCCTGTCCCTCTAGACAGCTGCCGAATGCGACCCCTGCCACACAAACACACACCCAGATGCACAGAATGCTGCGGCTGCCACGACTTCGGCAACGGCATCGCCAAAGTGCTGCGCCTGCCACGATTTCGCAACGGCATCGCCAAAGTGCTGCGCCTGCCACGATTTCGCACGCCCCCCGCCGCGCGCGCGACAACATCCTGTCCCTCTAGTGAGTGTGAGTGAGTGAGTGAGAGTGAGTGAGTGAGTGAATGAGAGTGAGTGAATGAGAGTGAGTGTGAGTGAGTGAGTGTGAGTGAGCGTGAGTGAGTGAGTGTGAGTGAGCGTGAGTGAGTGAGTGTGAGTGAGTGTGAGTGAGTGAGTGTGAGTGAGTGTGAGTGAGTGAGTGTGAGTGAGTGAGTGAGTGTGAGTGAGTGAGTGAGTGAGCGAGTGTGAGTGAGTGAGTGTGAGTTGAGTGAGTGTGAGTTGAGTGAGTGAGAGTGAGTGAGTGAGTGAGACGGAGACGAGCGGGAGGAGGAGGAGGAGGAGACGCGGCGCGCGGACGACGAGCGGAAAAAGTAAGAACCCCACACAAAGATGTGGGGAAAAAACACCTCAACCTTGCAAGCTGTACGTGGTGCTAAGTCTTCCGGAGTGGTACTTTTCGTTTTCTTGGGGGTATGTCAAAAGGGTTTGGGGCTATTTGGGCGGTTTTTCGGACTGGCTTCCTTTTGGCATTCAATCGGAAGCCGGTTGTTTTTGAGATATTGACATTTTATAATCGTGAGACCAGGCAACATCAGGCATCCTTCATATAATTTGTGGCTTGGGGATTTGAAGCGCGGGTTCTTGCGGGTAAAGGGGAAGCAGTCCCTAGCCACCGCACCATCAATCCAAACCACCAAATTAGAGGGAAGCTGGCAACAGAGGGCTTGTCCAACGGTGGCTTCCTGCTGATTTCGGGCACCTTTGTCTTGAATCACGGCATGAAGGCGTGTGGCCGCAAGCACATAGCTTGGGAGTTGTTTTTCTTGCCTATTTTCCTCTTTTTTGGGGGGAGATGTTTAAGGGTGAAGTACTGGGATCCCTTTCTGAACCCGTGCCAAGTGCCAACGGCTCCTCCTGGGCAGTTCTCATCTCCAGGAAGTGGCTGGCTTCGCGCGGGGAGGCAGAGGCCGAGGACTTGATGGAGGAGCACAGGCCAGCGCGGGGAAGAGGTGGGAAGTCGGATCCTTCCAATTTGGTTGGTGGACATATACTAGGTCCCCCAGTAGTGCCCTTTTACCCTTTTTTGGGGGAGGGTTCCCCTGCTAAAATAGACTACAGAAAAAAGGGTACCCTCATTCTAACCTCTCTACTGGAGGACCTAGTATATCCCCCACATGATGTCCGACGTTCGCCAGATAGTCCTCAAACAATCAAAAGCCGTGCCCATTTTGGCTGGCCTCAAGATGGGAGAACTCCGTAAACAGGGCAGGTTCGTTGGGGGTTCCTTCAAACCAGCTCCCGAAAGGGTACCCAGCCTCAAAAATCAGACTTGCCCCTGGACCTGGCGGGTAGCCCAGTGGGGGGTGATGCTTGGCTGCCGTTTCGTTGGATCTTCAAGATAAAGAAAGACGCCTTGCATGTTGACCCATGGTGGATAATGGCCCCCCCCGGCCCATAAGCGAAGGATCCCCTCTAGAATGCAACACCCCCTGGGTGAACATTTTTTTTGGGCAAATGCATTTTTTCTCCAAAAAGTGTAAAGCTCTTTGTGCAGGGGGGCCGGCACCAGCCACACAGGATTCCTAGGACGCGTCAAAACGCGATGCCCTCGACCAATGCAGGGCGAGGATCTTTCGCCCAACTTTGTGCAAATGTCCTTTTTCATTATGTTGTTTGAGAAGTCTTCAACCTTTCACTGGACATCTTGTGGTATTCTCTCCAAGAAACGTATCCGCAAAGGGAAGTTCCCCTTCGGTGTTCCTTTGCTTGTCCGGTCTTTGGTGTCCTGTTGGAAACAGGAAGTTGTCCATTCCCACAAGTGATCGAGCCTTTGCTCTCTCTCGCGAAAAAGGGGCCAACCTACCCAAGCCCCGATTCGGTCGAATGGGAGGAGCCCAAAGAGGGCGGTGCTCATAAGATCCATTTATTGAAGACATTCCACTGGACCCAAGCACGCCCCTCAAGGGGTTGGGCAGAAAAAATGAGGTGAACAAGGGGATCCCTTCACTTGCCAGGGCGGCCCGCGTGGCGCCCTGTGCGCCGCTTCCTCCCAAGGAGGAAGCGGCGTTGGCTTCGGGGCGGCGGGTGCTGGAGGTGCGGATGGTTTTTGTGCAGCCAGGCGCGAGTGGGGCGGAGAAGGGGGGAGGGGCATTTGGCTTTGAAAGGCCACATGCATTTCAACAAAGGGGATACCCCGGTTTGCTCTTGTAAACAATGGTACAAGGGGACTGACCCTCGTACCCCAGTTACAGTGCTTATGACCCAACTCGATGGAGCATTGTAATTTCCTGAATCTAAGAGCCACCTACTGTGGATGGACGAAATCCTCCAGCACCTATGAAACCCTGGAATGATATTCAGGTCTAAGCAGCGACTTCCCCTTTGTCCAGCATCCACACAATTGCGCATTTGCAGAATTTCCCCATCCCATGTGTCTTTTTTAGAAGGTACACCTTTGTGGCTGGTTTAAAATGGGAAACCCGCAGGAACGTCCTTTTTGGTCCCAAACACCCCCCAACGCCGGTGCATGCAGTCCCCCCCCCCCCCCCCCGCCTTGCCCGCGCAACCCCCCAGCCGCGAGGCCAGCGCGGCCGGGGCTTTGGCCGCCGCCTGTTGGAGCACCTGGCGCTTGTGGCCCGCCTCGCGGGCGCCGAGGCGCCACGGGGAAGCCCGGCCATAGTGGATGGACGAGATCCATTTCGCACCGCTTTGATTTGAAGCCATGAGAAGCCCTTTTTTGGCCGGTGTTTGCAAGGGGATCTATCATTTCAGGGTTTCTTACTGTAGGTGGTGCAGGATTTCGTCCATCCACAGTAGCTTCCAGGATTCCATGTTTGGTGCTTCGTCCTGGGTTTCGGCGGCCAAACAAGCACAATTTGAGGCGGCATCGAATACAACGCTGGTGTAACTCCTATATAACCCTTATGTATAACCCTCATATATAACCCTTATATAACCTTTCTGTATCCTTTGGCTTTCGGGGGATCTGTCACAGTTGGTATGTTTTTGTTATTTCCAGTTTTGGCCATAGAATATGATAGAAATAGATGGGTTCCACTGCTTGAGATGGGTTGTATGCCCCATTTACCTATGCTTTTAGCTTAAAGTTCAGATGGATTTGGGCCTGTCTTGTTTTGAGGGGGCCGCCAACAAATGGCGGTGTTCCTTTTGGCCTCCCTTTCACCACCAACAAGAATAAGTACCCCCCCGCCAAGAAAAAAGTCAGACCCATTTAAAATTTATTACGTATGTCCACTAAGAGTTTTAGGTTTAGCAAGGGATCAGCGATCCAAGCAAAGTGGTTGGCGGACATGACCCGCCACCTAAATGATGTCCACAGGGTTCCTCGCGATCTCGGCAAAGAGGTCTCGGCCAACCTCAAGAGAAACTTGCCTTGAAGTAACCCATCCACTCCAGTCACATCCTAAACCAACTTCAAACCAACCCAAAGCTCATCCGAAGTCCCAACAGGCTTCTGGTGCTGGGGCGGTATGTCAAATGACGCTGACCATGTAGCTGGTAGCTGTGAATGGCATCTGGGAACTTGCGTGGGGGGGGGCTGTCTAGCTTTTTGGACCCTTAACAATAGGCATATTAAGGGCCCCCATGATCAAGATTTCTCGTGGATTCCTTTCCGCTCAGGCTCGAACATCATGCCCCCGGGGTGGGCTCGGGCTGCCTTGACCCCCCACTTAGCTACAGAAAGCTGGTGGCGCCTGCTCCCTTGCTGACCTGTTGTCTTGACTGCGACAGGGTTGGATCTTGAGACTTTAATTTTTTTTGAAACTCAAGGGTCCCAAAAAGTGAAACACTTTTTGCAGGGGGGTCAACAGCAACCAAGTTGTTCACACCTCTCGACAGGTGCGCGCTGGAGCGGTCACGTCGGAGGACTCTCGCGGCTTTCTGCGCGCTTGCGGCTTCCAGGCGACTGCCCATCGATCGGCAAAGCGGAGTTTGGCTTTTTCCGTGGACAAGGGGCATCCAATGGGGAAGCCTAACATGGGATGTACGCTGTCGAAGGCATTTTGAGCGATTTTGAGGCGTATTTTGAAGCTGGTAAAAGAAACCAAAAGGCTACCCAGGCCAAGTGTGGGTTTCTCCGACCTTTGGAACACGCCTTGTCACGGGTGGAGTTTACTTTGACTGGGCCACCCCTGGACAAAAAGGCCTTCACTTCTTTGATTGCTGGAAAAGGGCAACCGATGTGAGAACAGCTTGGACTCTTGGCGGCGGCCTTGTTGGTCTTCTGCAGGCCATTTGCAAATCACATTCATGGCGGTCTCCTGGAAGTGCGCCGGAACCCAAGCACCACATGACCCCCATCCCCGGGTTTTGGGGATGGATTGTTCCTGCCGCTTCAGGTGGGGCGGGGGGGGGCCTCAGGCATGTGTGATGCAAACGCACGCGCGCACATACGGCCATGGGTCAAAATCCTGTACCCCCAGTGAACCACCCAATCCCCACAAAAATAGGTTCTAAAATTTGGGTGGTGAATTCACCTACCAACCAAAATTTGGGATCCCAACCACAGCCATATATGAAGCGGGACATGAGGCAATTCGTGAGGCTCTGGCCCATTGGACACCCGTTGCATGCGCCTTGGATGTGGAGCTCACATGCCCAGTAGGTCTGAATACACCTAGTGTTGACCCCATGTGAACCAACCCCAGTCGCAACAAATAGGGGGTGTGGGTTTCTCCAAAAGTGAGGTTGGTTTCCCCAAAAATTCACCCAGGGACACCCCCTGTAAATATACTGGGGTTGATTCTATTTTGGGGTCAACATGAACAAACTTGGCCTGCAGAAGCATGTGATGAGATCTGAAGCATCCCAGTCTTTGGCCACTGCCGCTAGGCGCAGGAAGCCGACGGCGTGTGGACGCTCCCCGTGGAAAAAAAAGGGTCAGCTGCGAGGGACAGCTGTCAGGAGTGGGGCCTTGGGCAGAGATTTGGGTTTACAGTTGAAAGCTGGTGCAACTCCAAATGGAGGATGCTAAAAAAGTGGCCAAAGTTGCTTCTGTGGTGCCCCCCAAGTTTCTGAAGAAAGAAAGAGCACGCCTCCGCCTTTTTCCACTATGTCTTCAAGCAACGCACTGGATTTCGTCTGTGGCTGAATGTCAACAAACATCCGGAGGTAAACATGTATATGAATATATATATATATATATATATATATATATATATTATACACACACAACATCCGGAGGTTGTTAAACATGTATATGCATATATGCATATATATATACATATACACACAATAGGCGATGCAGCAAGCATGGGGGAAGGAGGAGGGAACATCAGGTGTTTCGTACTTGGTGGTTTGGATTGGGGGTCGTTTTGTAAGGTGACACCAATATGGGCGTGTCTTTTTTTGAGGATATCCCCTTGCTTCTGGTGACGGGAACCAAAGGGACAGCTCCTCCTTAACTACATACTCATATACACTATTGTTTTCTTGGTAACAGAAACCTGGGAAAGCTTCCTCCGGCAGTTCGTAGCCTTCGACCTCGATCCATCGAAAGACGTGGCTCCAGCACTCGCCGCCTTCACGAATCCAACTTCTAGGCTGGAGTGGGAAGGGGGTACAGGGAGTTTGGAGACTGGATTCACATCAACGGGTCAGTGCCTCAATAAGATGCCTGGAAGGCTGCTCTCGTGTTTCTTATACATGGTTTCTTTTGCCACAAAGGACCCGCTTTCCAATCGATGGATACCGTTGTAGCTGGGTGGGTCCAAAACACAAACGAGGAAGTCCCAGCGCAGCTTTTCAGACGATGGCCGCGACAATCGGGGGGAGTTGTTGTTTTGGTAGTTACCGAAAGGAACAAGAGGCCCATAGGTGTCCTTTTTAGGTGAGTTTGGTTAATTAGAAATAGATGGGTTCCACTGGTTTAGATGGGGTTTATTCCATTTACCAGGGCCATCTATTTTTCCAAAAGGCCATCTATGAACAAGAGGCGCTTCACGAAGGGGGGGGTATCAAGCTCTATGGGCAGATTGTTGCGCATAGACAGCTGTGTTGTTTCATGCCGTTCTGTTGAGCTGAGCCAAGTCTGGGGAGCACTCGGGGATGGCTTTGAAAACATGTGAAACGGCCGTTTTGAGGTCTAGGTCAGACGCAGCCGGCCTGCTTATCATCTTTGCTGAGTACGACATTGGCCAAAAAGGCAACTTGCCACTGGGGGTGCTTTTTCATGGCCAGGAGCGACAGACTAGATAAACTTTAAACCATGCGCAAGCCAATCCCAAACAAACCTTTGTCAACGTTTGTCTACAGTAAGTTGGTCAGATGTTGTGACGAACATCGGTTTTTGCTGCTAGGGTTAATACCTTCAACCAATTCTACACCAACCCTACCCACCCAATATACCCGCTCTCTGCCAACCCAAAACCACACATGGGAAAGGGATGGATAGTGGCGCCCTTTCTTTCGAAAAAGCTGGACCTGGACGAAAGTCTGACCCTGTGAGCCGCCGTGGGACATGGAGGTTTTTTAAAACCTACTGCGGAGTCCAGAAAGTAGCACTTGGGCCCTTTGTTGATCAGGGTCCCCTAAGGGGAACATCTTCAATTTGAGAAGCTATCCTTTACTTTCCCTGACCTGGGATGAATAATCCGCCTGGTTTTTTACCGGTCTTTTGCTTTCGGGGCATCCTTCTAAAATGGCGGGCTCACGGATGGGTAAAGCAAGCTCACCCATGAAGGGCTTTTGGATTAAGACGGTTCCGACCTTGATTCCGGTTATAAACTGTTGGCCGTTTCGGGCCAGAGTAAGATACGGGGGAGGAGGGAACATAGGGAAGCCTGTGAGCAACGGACACGCCTGATCGGTTTTCGGTAGCGATCGCTTTGTGGCAAAGCTTGTCGGTCATGACAATCAGGTGTGCAAGCACCTAAAATCCCTTGCAAAAGAACTCCTTTCCTAGAAGCCAAGCAAGAATTGTGGGCGTAAAAATTAATTAGGGAGCCTTTGGTGGACGTCATTCACATGGGTTTATGGCCACCAACCCTCTTTGAGGAGTTCTTTGTTAAGATTCATAGCCATAGAGGGGGACTGTTGGCTACCCTTTAAACTTTCAAAAAGGGTCAAAACAAGCAAACACACAGACACACACACACATGGGTATGGGTCAACATCAAACCACCAGGAGAAAGGGCCCAAAACCAGGAATTTTCGTGCCTGGAACCCGTTTACCAGGGGCTTTGCAAGCCCTTCTGGGGTTACCAAGTCCCATGTAGCTTGGTGGCTCCTGGCCATCCGGTCCCTGAGCTTTTCAAGATCTCTTTAGTTGGTTTAGTGTCTACCAGCTGCTTGGCAAGCAGGTTACAGGGGAAACATTAAGTTGGTTTCGTGGTTGGGTTTCCATTTACATGTGAAAAGTGATTGGTGGACAAATAAATCCCCACCGAAGTCGGATGTCCACCATTTCGGGTTTTTGATTAAAATGGTCAAGGGTCCCTCAGAACAATTCATAGCCATGTGAACCCATGTCATCTTCAAACCCCATATTTTAGTGGGTCCCTAACTCCCCACCTAAAGCTATTTTGTAGCAACAACTTATCGCCGCCATCTAAAATCCCCACCTAGTTTGTTTAAATTTTATTAACAACACAAATCCCCCTTTGGCGTCACAGGAAGAATGGGCGGTTTTTCCCGGAGACTTGGGCGGTTCCTTGTAACCATCTCCCCATCTGAGGGCTCTGCTCCGCCAGGCCATGGCTCTGCTCCGCCAGGCTGTGCGCTCCGTGGCCCAGGCGTGGCTGGCGAAGGGGGGCAAAGGGGGCGTGGGACGTGGGGGAGGGGGCAGCGGGGAACCGGGGGCCAGGTGGCGCAGTTTTTTTTTGGGGGGGGGGAGGGGTGCAGCGGATGGTTTTGGACCTAGGTTGGTGTGAGGGTATTTCAAGATTTGTGGGACTTGTCTCACTTGTTACTCTTTTTTTTCTTTTCCGAGGGTGCCCGATTGTGACATGTGTGCGTGTACTGTGGTACTTTTAAGTTGGTGCTGCTTTCACTTTGGTTTGAGGGACACCAGACGGAAGACCCATTTTCAGGAGCACCCTCTCTGGACATGCCCAACTACTTAGCCCTCCAATCCGCCCTGGCGCAAAACGAGCAAAAGCGCATGAAGATCCCTTGGGGATCAGTGAATGGATGCTGGGGCCCATGCTCTTGGCACGCGTTGTACTTGTTGGTTCTTTCATTCCACTCACAACCGCCAGTTGCTATAACATTCAAATTGTGTGCGAAGTCTGGGTTACGCCATCTGACAGCGGAACGTCTAGTTCTTGGGCGTGTTGCTTTCTTGGGTTTGTTCATGAGCGCCAAATGGTCAAAACTTACTCGTTTGGGGATGTCCATGGACTCGCTTGGGCTGGAATATACTGAACCAGAGGGATAGCCGTGGACCCGATCCGAGGAGACCATGACCCCAACCTCAACTCCACAACCCCACTCCCCCACCCACCCCCAAGCCACCCATATTTCTAGGGGTTGATTCCCCAACCATCGTTCTTTTCAAAAACCGGCTGTTTCCCCTTGGGATTTTGATGGTTTCTTGAAAAGAAGGATCCCTGGAAAGAATGGAAGGTCCCCCTAGAATATGTCCACCCCACCCCCACCCCCAACTCCAGCAGCTTTCATCCACGCGGTTCCAGCAAAGCCACAGGCCTCCGCTCTGCGCTCGGCGGCCCCAGGCCGATGGATGTTCCTTCGATTTGGACCGGTTTCGCAGAATGGATCTCCTCGTTTTTGTTTGGTTAAAGGTTCCACCGAAGGAACCTCGCCCCCCCTCCCTCGTTTTGAGAAGCCAGAGGAGTCAAGCCTGCAATTCTTTTTCTTTTCGTTTTGGGGGAACACCATCCCCAAGGTGATGCATATTGGGTCTGCGAGTTTTGGGAGCCGCCTTTTCAGGTCGGTTTTTGAAGGGAGCTGGAAGGAACGCCGCCATGTGGGTCCAAATCCCTATTTCTTCCATACCCACCTCAGAAGAACCCACCGGTTTCGGGTGTTTCTGGTGTTCTTCTGGTTGTTTCCGTCGGGAGTGCAAGGCTTCTGGTTTGATCAATAAAGACCTGGCGAATTCCTAGCGGGGAGTGCCTGGAAGAGCTCAGGCTGCGGGGGAATCACCCTGAGAATGTGGCAGGTTGACAAATCTGTCGACTTGGGCGATGCAAGGGTTGTGGGCATAGGTGTCCTTTTAGGTTACTTTGGTTAAGAATAGATGGCACTGGTTTAGATGGGTTTATCACATTTACCAGGGCTATCTATTCTTCCAAAAGGTCACGTATGGATGTGGGTTTTTAGGTTCTCTCACCCTGCTACCAGCTCAAGCGCCCGACTTTCTTTTGTGGCGTTCAAGGGACACCAAACGGAAACCGCAATTGGCGGTCGCGTAAAAAAGGCACACCGTACCCTAAGCATGTTTCTTGTTGGTGGTTTTAAACAAGCCAAACTAAGATGAGTTGCTTTTGGGATGCTTAAAGGGGCAATATAGGGAACTCTGCGAGCAGACAATATTGGCTGGGCATCGGTTGTGGTAGCAATATTGCATATCAATCATGTGTGCACACCGGCCTCCTTTGTTGGGGAGCCCCCCCTTGGTTGGAATCCATGCCGGGTGATTCGAATTTGACGAAAGCTATCGGAATTCATTGCGTGGCCTCGTCAGAAAGCCGGCTGCCGCAAGGTGCCAGCATCCTGTGCCGTGCGACTGCTCCGGCTGCATCGGACGCCGTGGCCTTGATGCCAGCTTTACTGACCGGCAGGGCATTTGGCTGGCCGAAAACCAGTGCTGTGGCAAGCTGGCTTTCTTCTCATTGTTTGGTGGGCTTCCCCCTTGAAACGGTTAACTCCTAGAAAGGGTTCTCTCACGACCCATGTTGATGGCGGATGCTGGCAGATGAACAGGGTCTTCTCCAAAAGTGAAGGCTTCCCTGTAAAGTGGCACGCCCCCTGTGATTCAATCAGGGGGGTATTGATCCTGGATCCACATTAGTAGGTTTCAGGCGATTCCGCATTGGGTCGCGGGGTGGGAAAACTAGTTTAGTTCTGCCACTTGGGTCACTTGAGACCGAGACTAATTAGCTGAATTGCGACACTTGGGTCGCTTGGGTCACCCAACTGTGGCAGCACTCCAAGCGAACCAATTGGCACAAGCGGCATAAGTGGCACAAGTGACCCAAGTGGCACAAGCGTCAGGAGCAGCAAGTGCCCCAACTGTCAATGGCCGGGACTGCAGCTCAGGGTGAACGCCTTCGTTCACACGAAGCACCGCTTTTTTGTGCTAGCGGTTCGTGCCTTGCTTGTTGCTCTTCTGCCAGCTCGGGCTGCTTATCTCGGCTCCTTCGGTGGATCTGGTGGCGTTGGTGATGCTGCGGGTGCTGATGCGAGTTGTTGCGCTGTAAGCTTGTGCCATGCTGGTGGTTCTTTTGCTGCCAGAAAGCAATTCTTGACGAAGGGAGAGAAGGAGACAGAGAACCGATCCTCCCTTGCAAGCTCTATCGCTCCATCCTTGCGTCTCGAGTTCCTTCCACTATGAAAGACTCGCAGTGGAAAGGTCTGATGCTTTCTTCCCACAAATTCTTTCCTCGTCCCATGATTTCTTTGCTATTTGATGTCTTTGAAGCTCTTGAAAAATGGGGCGGGAAGGGATCAAGAGATACAATTCAAGATCCCTAAAGTACAAGTAATTATTAATAGATCAATAAAGGTTTGGGATCTTGGCCGTTCCACATCCTAAAGTATATAATTCTAGTAGATGTGGATGAGCAAGAGCGAGATGATCAGTGGCTGGCATCTCTTCCCATTATTAGCCAACACTTGGCTCTCTTTGTCCCTTCCCTTCATTTCTGTTTATCCGGCTGGACATGGAGAGGCCGGAAGATGAAAGGAAGGGAGAGCATGGCATGGCTACCTCCCGCGAGAGACGGGAGCGAGATGTTGGCGAAGCGATCCCATTCTCTCCACCTGTCAGCTCTTGTAATCGCATGCCAGGTAAACGAAGGAAGAGGGGCAGCGAGAGCTGGAGCTTCACCATCTCTCGTCTCATCTCCTATCTCTTGGTCTTTTCTCCTTTCACTTCTCTCCGGTAACGTCCCAAGGCGTAAACAGGATATTGGTAAGGGATGCAAGATGAGATAGGTCCCGCCAGCCTCTCCTTCCTATGGTATCTTCGCCTGGCGGCGTAATCCCAAGAGCAGGAAAGAGAGAAGGGTGAGCTGAGCGGGGAATTTCCTTCGTACCATCTCACTGCCGCCTTTCATTCATAAGGTTTGCAGCACAGATATGAGAAAGGAAGAAGGATCTGATGGAGGATGAAAAATAGGGAGAGAAAGAGAGCTGGAGATAGAGGTGGGTTAGCCAGTTGGACGAAGAGATGGCTCACCCATTCATTCTCAGCTGCGGCCAAGAGATCCAAATAAGGAGTACCAATGAAAACTATCCCAAATGCGGTTGAATGGAGGTGTTTTTTTCTTTCCCCCCCCCCCCCGCATTTTAAGGGTTATATGTCCCACCGCCTATTCTCCCTGGAACCCCTTGACATATTTTCCAAGTTGAGAAGAGGAGGTGGGACAAAAAGGCACGGCATTAGAGATTCACCTTCCAGCCCTGACGGAGAGGCTGAATGTTGACCCAGGATTAATAGACACATGAATAGGGGGTGTTCCCTCCAAAAGTGGTCTGAATCCCCACTAAAATGGGACACCCCCCTGGGGGTTAATGAATCCGGGGTTTACATTACCATGGTGACAGGAATGAATGAGAATGGGAGTTAATCCGCTGGCCGCGCTTGGGATTGAACGGCGGGACTTCCTTTCAGGCGTCATCTCTTCTCTTCTATATTCCTTGAGACTAGACCAGGCGAATACACCAGGAGATGGAAGGGAAGTGGGTGTGGCTCAAAATTCAAATGCCAGGGTTACGCAGGTTTTGGTCTTCGTTTCCATTTACCAGGGTGCCAGTTTGTGTACCATTTTGTGTTTCGCGGCCAAGTGAGAGAATGTGCGGTACCTTCCTTGAGCGGTTTTACACAGCAAGGCTGCCGAGACTCTGATGTCTGTGGAGGAAACAGACAAAGTGCGTCTTTTGATCGGTGGACGAACCAGCCCCTTGGTGTGTTTGTAAAGAGGAAACCACAGCACCAATGGTGGTTTCGAGGGTCCAACAAGGTCAAAACCACCCCCCACAACAAGTTTGGGGCTTGCTCTGGGCAAGTTTTGGCCACTTCATCAAGGGCGAACATCATCCTAATCACTAATATTGTTCCAGGTGAGCATTGACATGGACTTTGCAGTCTGTAGAGTTGGATATTGTGAACAACCAATTTTCAGATCGGCCATGAGAAGGTTGTAAGCCCTGAATCGTCACACATGTTCACGGTTGAGTGGGAAATCGCTATCGTGCTATCACCGTTTCGGGAAGCCAATGCCATTTGTGAGACTTCTTTGGGGTAATGTTTCAAGTGAACAGGGAAGCATCTATAAGGGTCGCGATATGGATCTTCCGTTTCAGTTTCGCCCAGGTGCTGTCTGGGATGCCTTCGCTCGGCCTCGGTGCGCCGACGGTGAGTTGATGAACCGGCGATCTCTTTTTCGGGCAAGGCTGTAGGTACACCCATGTAGTGGAAGCACACCCGGGTGACATTACACCTAAGGGAGTACACCCATGGGCAACTTGAGGCTCGACCCCCACACAAGCTCACTAGGGTGGTGCCTCTAAATTCCATGCTTAGGCTTTGAGAGGTGTTTGCTAGGGAACGTTATAGATTATTACTATTAATAGTAATAATATTATGTATTTATTATTGTTAGTTGTATTATTAGTTGTAGCACAATCATCATTATTATTATTGTTGTTTTTTGTTATTATTAGTCATTTATTTGTATTGTGTTTATTTATTTATTATTCATTATTTATTATTATTTATTATTCATTATTTATTATTATTTATTATTTATTATTATATTTAATATTATCATTGTGATTAATCATGCTTTCCATGATTGTCATTCTTATTATTAGTATTTATTGTTATTAATATTGTTGTTATTATTGTTATTCTTATTATTGTTAGTCATTATTTATATTATCTATTATTGTTACTAATCATGTGTTTCATCATGTTTCTTAATACTATTACTACTATTATCATTATAATCATCATTATTATTGGTTTGGTTTCATTAGTCAGTACTGTTTATTTTTATTTTTATTTTTATTATGACTCATTATCATCATCATCATCATCATCATCATCATCATCATCATCATCATCATCATCATCATCATCATCATCATCATCATCATCATCATCATCATCACTATTATCATTTAACATGGTTCAGAGGGCAAGGTGAATCGTCCGTTCATGTGTTTCAGTGGATTCTTGTGCCAGGCGCTCCCATCTCCAAGCGCCATGCGGGAGTGTCTGTGCTGGGCTGCGCCATTGCCATGGTGGCCGTGGGAGGCTGTGCGCAGGCAGGAACGGGGGGTGGAGGGTGGGCGGTGGCAGAGGGTTCCTTCAAGAAGAAAGTTTGTCTTGTGCGCCCTTTCTCCAGGTCTCTTCCGAATCAAACGGAAGGGAAGTAAGATCGACCACCTGATCGACCACCGAGCAGGTGGCAATGGCTCGGTCGAGCCGTGCCCCGTGCTCCCCCAAACTCCTCCCCAAGTGCACCCATTTCCCCACCCCAACTCATTCCCATCCGAATTTGCAAGTGGCTGTGGCTCACCCAAATCGCACCTCGGTAAATGGAACCAACGACAAAACATGTGCAACCATGAACAGGACCACCCCTTGAGGCAATAGTTGCAGGGCATGTGACAGCGTTTTCACGGACAAACCCCTATCCGGACGAATCTGACCTGAGCAAGGCCCAGTGTCCGGGTCTCTGCTTTCCGCCTAGGCACTGTTGAAGCGATGCCTTTCTTTGCGGGTCCGGATCCACTGAAGGAGTGTATGATATGGGTCCGTATTTTGTTCGATGGCGCCTTTTTTTGGCTGGTTTTCAAAGGACAACCACCATTTCGGGGCTCCCCTATTTTCAGACACGCCCAGATTCTCCAGCCAGTCCGAAGGCAGATCCCAGCACGCTCACTCCGATCACTCTACCTGCCAGGGCATCGGTCAGCTCTTCGCGGCGCTGGTGGTGGGCATGGCAAGGAACCCGTCCATGAAGGAGGATCTCTTCACGTGAGGGGGGGGTGGAGAGGAGAGGATTGACCCCATGGGCCAGGGTTGGTTGCGACAAAGTTGCATCAGCCTTTGCTTGGCTTGGAAGGGCACTCCCCTTCTCAAGTTGAGAAACGGTTGTTGGCTTCCGAAGATTTTCCAAAGGATGTGAGGTGTCTTTTCATTTTGGGCCTCCTTTTAACACCACAAAAAAGGGTACCCTCAAATTGAGACCATGTATATATATATATATATACACGCCTGTGCAAGAATCCTGGGAGAGCTGTTTGCAGCCGGGCGGCGGGCTACTTTCTCCAGCCCATTTTTGCGGCGAGGGCTGGTTTTAACAGGAGCTCGCCATGTAGGTCATCTTGGATCCCTCGTATTTCGGGTTGTGGCGGGTCTCCAGATTGGAAAGCCGGCTCTTGATCAGATCTAAAAGATCTTGGAAAACCGATCTTTATGACAATTATTCTGTCACTGCCCAAGGGAACTTTCTGTGCCTTTCTCATGCTTGGATGGGAACCATTTTGGTACCTCAATCTGAGAACTGGACGATATTTCCCTGACACAAGTGCACAAGCATGTATGTCAAGCCGCGTGGCATTACTTTGTGTGGGGCTCTTTTCTTGATGGGAGTTCTTGCTTTTCTAGTTTGTCGGCCACCAGATTTGCAGAGAATCAGATGAGGTGAAAGTCCAGAAACGGCTCCTTTTGATTTCCGCAAGTTTGTGTCTTGACTTGGGGCAAACCCAATCCAAAGCTCCTAGGCAAAGGCCCACAAAGGCCTTTGGGCCCAAAGGCCCCAAAGGTTCCTAGCCAAGCAAGCAAGCAAGCAAGCAAGCAACCGACCAGGTACACGCTGATCGGAATGGGTTTCCTGGAGTTCTTGGCCATTGTGGTCATCCTCATCGCAGGCGTCGTTCGCTCGTCATCGGCGCTCGAATCGCCCGATCTTTAAAAGACTGCAAGGTAGACGTAGGCCCGGATTTATTCCAAAAGATTCCGTTGTTTGACTACCAAGCTAGACGCAAGCAGGGAAATCCACATATTTTGTTGGCTGGGTGCCAGAACATTTGAGGTAAAACCCAGAGATCGTGGTCCAAAAATCGGGCAACGCCTCATTGGAACGTGGCGCGGCGGGCTCTCCGGGGTTTCAGGCTTGCTGCTGTACTCCGAGTGAGGCCGGGGCACTGGTGGATTGGTGGGTCTGAGCGGTCTGAGCGGTTCCCCTGCAGCGAAAGAAATCCTGAGAAGACTCTCTTGGTGCTTTTCTTGCGGGGGGGCGTTGGCGGCTTTTTGCCGGCCGGGCGTTTTCGCAGAATTTGGCGTGACACTTGGGGCTAGTGATGTGAGTTTCTGAGAAACCACCGTGACCTGCAAGGGACTGAACCAGAAGATCCTGCGAGTTGGGGGAGCAGCGCAGCAACACACGGCTTCGGACAACTGCGAACCCCCTTTTTAGTTTAGTGTTTTTTCACTAGAAATGATGCGGAACCTTTTTCCTCCTTTTTGTTTGGTGTCTTTTTCCTGCCAGCGGCTCCTTGTTGTTTGGTGATTCCTTTGTCTACCACAGCAACTGGCGGTGAACACAATGTACCAACCGCTGTCATAGTGCAAACGCATGGCCCCAAGAGTTTACCTTTATAGCGGAAGCCGGGCTACCAGGCAGCGTTTTGGCTTTATTTCGGGCAAGCTTAATTTGGAGCTTTTGGTGTATCTGTGGACGTGGATGTTGTCGCATCAGGGGATGCTGCGGTCTTTGCGCAAGACACGCACCATCTGTTGCGGCAGGGATCTGCTCTTTTGCAGCTACTTCTTTTTGGGGTTGATTTAAACAGACGCTAAGACACCATCACCACTTTGAGTTTCACCCTATTTGGACTTTGGGGCAGGTCAGGCATAGACGAGGAGGTGCCTCGGACGTTTTGCCCCGCATCTTGTTTTGCGTTTGGCAAGACGCGGATTGCCCCAGGCGCCCGTCTGTCTGTGGAAGCATGATTTCAGCATGTGGGTGTGAGAGAACCCTTTCTTGGACATCGTTTCGGGCATGTCTACCAACCACTTTTGAGGTGGTTGTCTTTTGACATGAATAGCCATGTGTCAAAATGTGGGGTTTTGGTCGTTTGGATGCATGTTTCGCTGTTTGTTTCAGTGGCGGGAAAGCTGAGTGAGGCGGAACAGCACATGGCCTAGCATCGCAGGTGGCGGCAAAACTTGCCGCGGCTTCAAGCTATGAGCCTTATGGAAAGGCTGGCGGCTACGTCAAAGCAGAGGGGATCGCGACACTTTTTCGAAGCTGGCCACTATAGTCATCCCATTGAACCACGGGAGTCCCAGGTTACTTCGAGTAGGGAAATACATGGCCCACTTTTTCGGTTCAGTCCATTTGCCAGTGCCATTTTCCTGTTTGCAAGATGACGGCCATGTATGGACCCCTGATGCATCTCTGGCGATCAAGGCGTGCTCCGAGTAACAAATTTTGGCCGGATGGGAGCCTTTGAGATTGCTTAGCGGCGAAGAAAGGTGCGGAGAAGCGAAGCTGCAAGGCTTTTTGTGGGTTCTAGACCACAGATCTCACTGAATCTCGGGTGTTCAGGGAGTCCACGATCATCATGCTACCTGTGTGTGTGTGTGTGTCTGTGTGTCTGTGAGTGTCTGTGTGTGTCTGTGTGTGTCTGTGTGTGTCTGTGTGTGTCTGTGTGTGTCTGTGTGTGTGTGTGTGTGTGTGTGTGTGAACCGTCCTGGAACACGGACGTTAAGCAGGGGGACCAGGCGTCTTGCTGCTGACCTGGTCTAACAAAGCTAGGCAGCAAGACGGGATACCGGAATTGGCCATTCCGGCGTACCTGCCATCCTTTCGTGACCTAATTTGCACTGCAGATTGATTTTTTCATTCCCTTTCAGTACAATCGCGTGTCTGCAAGAGCAGCCTCTCGAGATAAGTGTGTTTACCCACGGCCTGTCCGACATGGCGCTGTGGGCTGGACTCGCCACATGCGGGAGCCCCCTGCGAGGGGAAGACCGTTCATACGTTCAAATTCAACCTGCCGTTCAGCGCGTTTGACCACGATCAAGGCTGCAGCTTGAGGTCTTAAGGTATTCCGCACCCAAATGGTGCTCTGCTGGTTTCATGCGCGTTGCACTGCCTGCACTGCCTGCCTTTGAAGCAAGGCTGCACCCACGAGGTTTCAGGTTCCTAAGCTTCATGCGCCAGTGACGAGTTGGTCATACACCAACTCTGCAATTCGTGGTGTTTATGGAAGCTTTCGTCTCGGATGAGTTCAGTTCAGATTCATGAGTTCAGTTCAGATTCATCGGCATAGCCACATGAGGCACTTTCATGAGGCCACTTGACAGGCACCTCTGAGAACCCCTTTGTGCTCGCATGCATTTGCACCATTGACGCCTTGCGAAACCTTTTTCCGTTGCCGCGGGGTTTTTTGTCGGTCCCCCGGTGGAATTCCCTCGGTTTGGTTTTGTGCGCTCGGGTTTTTCGTCCTTGAAAATGTTTTGCTGTTGCCGGGGGTTTTTGGAGGTCCCCTGGTGGAATTCCCTCTGCTTGGTTTTGTGCGCCCGGTTTTTTGTCCTTGAAATTCTTTTGCTGTTGCCGCGGGGTTTTTGGCGGCCCCCTGGTGGAATTCCCTCTGTGTGGTTCGTGTCCGCCCCGCCGGGGCCTTGTGTGTGTGAACCGTCCTGGAACACGGACGTTAAGCAGGGGGACCAGGCGTCTTGCTGCTGACCTGGTCTAACAAAGCTAGGCAGCAAGACGGGATACCGGAATTGGCCATTCCGGCGTACCTGCCATCCTTTCGTGACCTAATTTGCACTGCAGATTGATTTTTTCATGCCCTTTCAGTACAATCGCGTGTCTGCAAGAGCAGCCTCTCTGTGCGAGTGTGTGTCTCTGTGTGTGTCTCTGTGTGTCTCTGTGTGTGTGTGTGTGTGTGTGTGTGTGTGTGTGTCTGTGTCTGTGTCTGTGTCTGTGTCTGTGTCTGTGTCTGTGTCTGTGTCTGTGTCTGTGTCTGTGTCTGTGTCTGTGTCTGTGTCTGTGTCTGTGTCTGTGTCTGTGTCTGTGTCTGTGTCTGTGTCTGTGTCTGTGTCTGTGTCTGTGTCTGTGTCTGTGTCTGTGTCTGTGTCTGTGTCTGTGTCTGTGTCTGTGTCTGTGTCTGTGTCTGTGTCTGTGTCTGTGTCTGTGTCTGTGTCTGTGTGTGTCTGTGTCTGTGTGTGTGTGTCTGTGTGTGTGTGTGTGTGTCTGTGTGTGTCTGTGTGTGTCTCTGTGTGTGTGTGTGTGTGTGTCTGTGTGTGTGTGTCTGTGTGTGTGTGTCTGTGTGTGTGTGTGTCTGTGTCTGTGTGTGTGTCTGTGTGTCTGTGTCTGTGTCTGTGTCTGTGTCTGTGTCTGTGTCTGTGTGTGTGTGTGTCTGTGTGTCTGTGTGTCTGTGTGTGTGTGTGTGTGTGTGTCTGTGTGTGTGTGTCTGTGCGTGCGTGTGTGTGTGTGTGCCTGCGTGTGCGCGTGCACGCGTGTGCGCGTTTGAGGGTACAAGTTTCAGGTTTGGTCTCAAGGGAAACCACCGGAACAAGTCCTTAGGGGTGCAGATTCCAATTTTGACACTTACCCAAGCTTCGTATGAGTCAACTGGCAAGTTGGAATGGAGCCAGCAACCTGCAGTTTGAACATTTTCGAGCATATTTGGGGCACACCCTAAGTTGGAATCCCATCGGTTTCTTTTTCAGATGCACACAAAGGATACCCGTTGCCGATTTATGGACACGGGATCTGCCCCCAGAGTATGGGTGTGTCTTTTGAAGGATTTGGACCCCTCCAAAATGGTGGGTTTTCCCATATTTTAACCCCAAACACCGGGTACCCTCAAAGAAAGACACCACCCATATGGTTGTGGATCAAAACCTAAGGTGCCTGCGGATGGTTACCACTCCACTGTTGCTTTTTAGAAGGCTTTCTGGGTGTTCACCGGGGCACCGGGGTTTTGACCCATAGCCATACGGTGGAACGATTCAATCTGCCGATCTGCCAAAAGCCGCGCAGGGCTCGGCGCGTGGTTTGGGTCTAGGGGTGGTCTCTTTCGTCGCCGCGCGATGGCGCTGATTACCTTGCGGTTCATCTCGGGGGAGAGTCTGGGGCAGCTCGGTGACGACGTGGGAGTCGCAGTGCCATTGCTCTGGTCAATTTGGGGGATGGAGTCGGATGCATTCCCAGGTATCACAGAGATCAGGTCCACAGAAAGAGGCGCAGGTGTGCCAGCAAGTCCCTTTTTTGGTCGTTGTTCCGCTTGGGTGCGGCGGATGCCGCCATTCGAAGCGGCAGTTTGTGCCGCAGGGTCGGGTGTTTTTGCAGTCGAGCTGGTTCTCCCACGCCTCCAAACTGCTGGGCCCCAAACCAAGGGAAGCTGAATTCTAGGTTGGGTTCAAAGGGAAACCAAGGAGAATGCCCTCCCGTTTGGGCGAAGTCTCAATGTTGACATACCCACGTAACCATGTGTTTGCCACTTTTTGGGTGGCAGGTGTCCGGAACCGTGTCGGAATGCGAATTCGGCGTCAGGCGGAAAAGCGCTGGCCATCGCTGGCCCTTTCGCGGCCACCCTGCAAAAACGGAAGAAACTGGTCTGCTTTTAGTTCCCTTGCCAATAAACAAATCATTTCAACAGGGTTCTTCTCCAATCTCAGGATACGGTCGTCCGAAGGTTGGTGCTTTTTTTTTCTTTTTCGGGTAGCTTCCTCCCCGCACGTGGAACCAGACTCCCTGAACGTGTTTTTTTTCTTTTTTCCTCGGAGCCGAAATGGGGCTTTGGGTTTTCCGTGTTTCGCATTTCCTCCACCCGAAAAGCTGGCGGAATGAGAAAGGGAATGACCCCGAGAAAAAAAACCATCCATCCGATCTGGGACTCCCCCAAAAATCAATTCCTGCCCACCCGGACTCGGGCTCGGTCATTCCCTGTCGCATCAAGCCAAGGGACTCACCGAGCCGATCTCAGGAAGTTCCGCCTGGAGGAGTCGGACACTGTGGAGGCCTTGCGCGCGCTGGGCGACGCCAAGCTGCCGCTCGGCCAGCGCATCCAGTCCCTGCTCCTTGACGCCCGGGGCTCGAATCACCCGAAGCGAGGGAAAGGGCCAAGCAAGAATGACGCAGCCTCTTTTCTGGGGGCCGAAAAAGAAACCTGCGACACTCGCAGGTGGGCTGAAAATGAGTCAGGTGGTTCAGCCCAGTGTTCGATTCGGCTTTCATTCCCAACTTCCGGACTCGCCCATGCTTCGGCTTCTGAAACCCATACGATCTCACCGCCTGGAAGCGGAGTTGCATCCTGCAAGGATTACTCGCCATGGGGAAGCCCTATAAATCAAGAGCAGCGCCGTTCTGTGGGTGCTCAAAAGTCCCCACTTGCACTTTCCAGCTTTGTTCACGGCCTAATTTTCGGCGCCCGCGAGAGAACGGCCGCACGTCTCGAGAGCCAGGAGGTTCCGGTGGAGAGCGGGCCTTTGGCCGCGCTGAACTTGCCGGAGGAGCCAGTCCTGGTGGCGGTGTTGGGGGAGCAGGAGCCTGAGACCTTCCTGGCCTTTCGGCTCGGACCCATTTTTATTTCCTCCGCCGAATCTCTCATGGCTCCTGCCGTCTTTTCTTGGTACCTTTTTTTTGGGTGTTGGTTTGAAGGGGGATTGAAGGAAAAACCACTCATTTTGGGGTAGCGGTAGAGTTGGCCAGTAGATGGCAGAATTGTCCCTTCGTTTGGCTTGGCCCTTGGCCACAGCGAATTGTGCCATTGTTACCCTGGTCTACCCTCCCGCTAGAACTCGCCCGAGAGACCCTTGAAACAGGAAACATGTTTTTCAAAGCATTCCCAAGCATGCAATATGGCCATGGATTCGCGCAAACCCTCCAAACAAATGGTGGGTTTTCATTGAGTCCCCTATGGACGTGAACCCAAAGTGTCACCCATTTCCAAAGGAAAAGCGGGAGCCTTTCCCACAAAACTGTCATTCCCCAACAAGGTCCGTTCCCGATTCTGTGGTTCTATTCGTTTTTGGTGGGTGGCAGCAAACAAAGGTTGTTGCTGTTGTAGAGAAGGCGGGGGCCATCCAAAAGTGGAGAAATCATGCGGGTAAAAAAATGGTGCCAGCTTGAATTCCGGGTTTCTCAAGAAGCTGATGATCCCATCTTAAAAGCTGATGTTCGACCAGGTCTCTGGTTTCAACGCCCAATTCACCCCTTACTTTTTTTTCTCAACCAGGCCTTTGTGGTTTCAGCTGCCAATTTTGGCTCACCCCGTTTGGGCCACCGTTTTTTGGCCCGGTGAGGTGCACGACAACGGCGGCCGACCCTTCAAGGTCAACGTCTTGCGCCGGGACGAGGCCTCTCCTGGCAAAGTCTCAGTGCACCAGCAGGACCTTGACAGCCAGGAGAAGACGGACGTCTCATGTGGGGGTTGGCCAAAGAACATGGTCGGGGCTTGGGAGCAACCAAGAAATTCTTAGGCTCAGGTCTTGGCCTGGTCCCTTGCCCAGCTTTAGATTCGAAGCCCCTTTTAAAAGCAAGAGACTAAGATCTGACCTGGGGATTCCTAGCCCGCCCACCCCTCAGACTTGGACCGTTTTTTTGGACCAGAAGTTTTCGAGGTCTGAGCTTGACATAAATCGTGGTGCCGAAACAGTGGGGAAACTTGACATTCAGATTACCGAGCTTACGCCAGGCGCGACGTTTCTTGGTTTCCAACAGTGCTTCTTGCATGGCGGGCCCGCTGTTCCGCCTTTTTTGGGTTTTTGCTGTGCTTCTGCCGCGCCTTGTCCGGCTCCAAGTTCAACTTGAGTCAATAGCTGCTGCGAATTATGCACTCACGCGCCACCACCGCCACCACCACCACCACCGCCACCGCCAACGCCCTCATACTTCCTTGCAAGCAATAGATCCAGTTCTCGCAACTGCGACTGCTTCCAACAATATATCAGTGTGCCCCGAGCTCTGCTCGAAGCATTGCGCTGTTAGCTGGCGACGAAGGAACAGTGAAAGAAAAACATTCTGCTCAGCTTCCATCAGGGCCCCTGTTCGAGCGGTGAGCCGCAACTGGGCCGCGGAAGGCTTCTTGGAGGGCATCGAGTACGACGCGAAGCGCCAGAGGTTGCGGAAGCGAGGGGGGGGGGCTCGTCTGCGGCCCGTCGCTGGCTCGCTTCCCTGCGCGCACGACGGCGATCCTCGAACTGACCTGTGGCACGAAGGAGAGCCCGGCCTCTGGGCCCTGGGGCTCTCCGGAGTGTCGCCACTGCGTCCACAGAGACCTGGCGGCTGCGCGCTCGGCTTAAGACTCGCGAAACCAGCCAACACATGGAAAATGCATATTTCGTTTATTTGTGAGAAGTAGAGCAAGGAACAGAGCAAGAAAATAGTGATCCCAAGTTTGGGCAGGGAAGGGGAACACAAATGCAATGAAGAAGCGTTTTTAGAGCAAACCGTGGGCGCTGAAAAAGCAAGAGTGAAGCAAACGAGAGACCAGAAATAGCAAGAAAAAACAATCAACTTGTGAAACAAAAAGACAACATTGCGATCCACATTCCAAAAAGCAAGAAAACCATGATCTCTCGTCGCGATTTTCTGATTTTCGGTTTCGAGGGGTTGTAGATTTCCCGTTCCAAAAAAGCAAGAAAATACTGATTTCCCCGTTGTGGATTGCAGATTTCCGGGTTTCGAGGGTTGTCGCCTGCCAAAAAAAGCAAGAACATAGTGATTTCCCGCTCCATAGTGATCTCCTGCTGCGAATTGCAGATTTCCAGGTTTCGAGGGTTCTCGTGTGCAAAAAAAAGCGAGAAGATAATGATTTCCAACTCCATGCAGATTTCTTGGTTTGCCTGCAAAAAGCAGGAAAATAGTGATCTCCCGTTGTGATTTGCAGATGTCCGGGTTGCATGGGCCTGCAAAACAAAGCAAGAAATAGTGATATTTCCAACAAAGAAACTAACGATCTCCCGCTCTGATTTGTAGGTGTTCGGGTTTCGAAGGCTGTCGCCTGCAAAAACAGGCAAGACAATAGTTGTTTCCCACAAAAAGGAAAATAGTGATCTCCCGTTGCGATTGCAGATTTCCGGGTTTCGAGGGTTGTCGCCTGAAAAAACAAAAGGTTATTTCTTCAACAAAAAAGCAAGAAAGTAGCGATCTCCCGTTACGATTTGCAGATTTATTGGTTTCGAGTGTTGTCGCCTGCCAAAAAAGGCAAAAGAGTGATTTCCAGTTCTAACAATGCAGGAAGGCGAGCACAAGCCTTCGCATGCCATGTATGACAACTACCATCCCTAGTAGTAGTAGTAGTAGTAGTAGTAGTAGTAGTAGTAGTAGTAGTAGTAGTAGTAGTAGTAGTAGTAGTAGTAGTAGTAGTAGTAGTGGTAGCAGTGGTAGTAGTAGTAGTAGTAGTGATAGTAGTAGTAGTAGTGGTAGTAGTAGTAGTAGTAATAATAGTAGCAGTCGCAGTAGCAGTAGTAGTAGTAGTAGTAGTAGTAGTAGTAGCACTCGTCGTAATAATTGTACTGGTAGTAGTAGTAGTAGTACTACTAGTAATACTCGTAGTAGTAGTGATAATAGTAGTAATTATACTAGTAGTAGTTCCACTAATAATGAGAATAATGCTTGTAGAAAATTCTGCGCTAGTTGTACTTGTAATACTCAGTAGTAGTAGTAGTAGTAGTAGTAGTAGTAGTAGTAGTAGTAGTAGTAGTAGTAGTAGTAGTAGTAGTAGTAGTAGTAGTAGTAGTAGTAGTAATAGTAGTGGTAGTAGTAGTGGTAGTACTAGTAGTAGTTTCAATAGTACTAGTAGTTCTAGTAGTAGTAGTAGTAGTAGCAGTAGTAGTAATAACATTAGTACTAGTACTAGTACCAGCATTAGTAGTACTAGTACCAGTTTTCGTAGTACTAGTTTTAGTAGTAGTAGCGAAGGGCTAATGCCGTTACGGGGGCGTTTGTTTCGAGTTCCTAGCAAGCTAGACTTGCGCTTCAAGGGGCTTCGGGTTATTTTTCGGGCTGTGGAAACATGGGCTAAACCACCTGCGGTCCATATCCAGGTGGTCTGATTTTGACAAATACCCATGGGATGACCATGGGATGCAAAACCACGAGGAAGATGAACACACAATCAAAGTTCATGGCCGGTTTCTCCTTGGTGAACAAAAGGAACAAGTGGTTTTCAGTTTTTACAGATGCCATGTCTAACCATTGATTCCCCATCTGGTTTTCTTCACCCACTATCCTCTATTGAAACCACCCATTTTGTCAAGCATTGACACATCACAATTTGTTGAACGCATGTTTTATGAAACCAACCTGCTTTGTCAAACGTGTTGTTAATATTAACACATGTTTAACAGATACATTTGTATTTCTTTACCTGGGCCTGATTTGTTTGTTGGGTCGCTGTCCACTGAAGTTTCGCTGCTCTGTCCGCGCCACTCTGAAGTCATGGTTGAAACCATTGTTGGTTGGTATTTAGAGGGGGGTCGAATTATTCCAGGGGTTCTGCGTGCGATCTCTGGATTCGCAACCATCCGCAGCATTGCACGCCCCAGGCCGAACAAGCCGTTGCAGCGCGTGGTAAACATGCCGACTTTCGGTTCTTTGCCCGCGCGTCGCGTCGCAAGCGGCCTCTTTTGGCACCATTGGACCTATCTCCTTGGGTGTGTTAAAGAGGCATAAAGGGAGAATGGGGGGAACTGCCCATTCTGAGACAAACTTGTTTTGACTGTTCTAGAGTGCAGTCAGATGAGGCTATGTGCTTTGTTCGAGGCTGGGTGCTTACACTCCCAATCAAAACTTTGGATTGGGGGGTCCCCAAAAAGAAACTCGTTTTCCAACTCCCCATCTTCCATAATTGTTGGCGGGCACGCACGGGTTTTCACAACTCTGTTGCAAAGCTCATGTTTGTTTGCCAGTATTCTCTGGCTATTAAGGAGCAGAGAAGCGATCGTGAACGATTTTCCAGGCAACTGGCAACAGGTTGCAGATGGAACACCGTGGCCATACCGGAGAAGGATCTCCTATGGCCATACTGGAGAAGGATCTCCCATAGACCAACATATCGCCAACGGATGCTATTCTAATCTCACTTCCTGAGTGGATTGGCCAAACAAGAGAGAACTCATTGTGTGCCGCGAAAACAGTCTCCCTCAAAAATTATTAAGTCCTATCCACATCAATGCTACTCTCCTACAGATTAGCATGGAACCCAAACAACCATCATTCTTATGGAAGAGACTCCTCTTGGGAGCCACATGTACAAGGCAAAAATTGGAATTGGCTCGCACCACCCAAAAAACGGGGGCTTGGCCCACTCAATGATTGGTGTGGTCTGGGTTTTCTTTACTTCCTGAGTTCGCTGCTTTATCATCTTGTCAAGATATGGTATCTTTCTCATTTTGTTCCTGTCTGAGCTTTCAACACTGCGCGCCACCTGGTTTTTTGTGGGGAGGGAGGAGCTTGCGTTGGAAATGGCCTCTTGGACGCAGGAGATGGCGTACAAGGACCCACCGGTGTTGGAAGAGATGGTGGAGAGGGTCTTTGTCGGCACCAGCCCCAGAGACGGCAAGGACCGGGCCTCCCCTTTGTGGGGCCGGTTGAAAGGGAAACGCCAGGGAAGCCGAACATTTTTTAGGGGTCTCCGTATTACGCAGTTTGCCTTGTGGAGACCTATCCGAAAAGGAAGCCCCACATTTTGGGGAGCTTCCCGACATGACTTCCGACTTTTTTGCTTTTTCTCGGCACCTCTGGAAACACCTGTGCCCTACCCAAAAAGCACCACGATCGCGCATGTCATGGAGCAAGCTCAGCAGAGTTCTTGGAAAGGGCGCGCCCGTCCCCAGTCCGGATGCCGGGAATGAACCGTTTTGGGGCCACAAAGGAAAGCCATAGGCGATGGGTTTCGGGGCGGTTCGTTCCATGTCTGAGCCATGAACATCAAGGTCGGGTTAGGGTGTAGAACAGCTCACCAGATTCTGCACCTTTGAGGACTTTTGAGTCGAGGAGTCTGGGTAGCTTCCCCATTCTTTCCGGGGAAAAAGATCCTTCTTTCCAGAAAACCACCAAACACCCGGGGGAAACAGATCCGGTTTTTGAAAAGAATGATGGTTGAAAAGGATGGAAAAGGAATCAACCAGGCCCTACAAGGAGAGTGGGAGAGTGGCGCAGGACTTTGACGGAAACACGCTTCTTCTGCAGAAGTCCGCGACCAAGTATATCTTTGTTGCTTGGTGGTTCCCAGCACGGTCCCAAGATGGGTTTTCCTTTTAACCAACCAAAAGGGGTACTCTCGAATAAAGACACACCCATCTGGCTGTGGGTCCAAACCAATGGTACAATTTTGAGAATGGCGCACCACCCATTTTAGCCCATTTTAGTGGTTGGATTGGGATGTTCACGGGTAGGGTTTTGACCCGTGGCCAAGTTGAGCTAAGGTTGGGCACTGCGTCTTCTCCTTCGAGGCCGAGGCGGAGATTTGCAGCTATTCCTCCCCCGTGGGCAATAGCGACGTGCCCTACCCTTTCGCAGTAGACAAGCACGGCAGGAGTTACCTGCTGCTTGAGCAGGTGGTTCTGAAAGACGTGCCAGAAGGAGAAAGCGATCCATACAGGTACTACTACAGCGACTCGGTTGGCTTTGGTTTTGGGTGGACCAATTTGCATGGGGGATTCTTGTGCCCACACAAAACCATTTTCAAGGGCAGTGGCCCTTGACTCGTAGCCGATGGTTTTCCGTCGAAGGGCCCCAAAGAAGCTTACCTCTGATTCCGAGGCCGCGAGTGGCTGTGAAAATACACATATGAATCATATGAATACATATATATATATATATATATATATACATAGATATACATATACACACACATGCATGCATTGCACTTTGTCTGTCCAGGCTGGTACCCTCGCTCTAGCTCAAGAGGTGTAATTTGGTTTGGGGCACGGAACCCCCAAGAAGGGCACGTAGTTATCTCCCTTGAAGGTCAGTAGGTGTGTCTCAACTCAAAATGTTAGCGGCCTCAACCAATTCACCTAACACACCTGAGCTCGGAGTTTTTGGGACCCCTCTCGAAAATTTGGTGGACGTAAACTTTTGGAAAGAATGAACGATGCACGGATTGATCTCGGGTTACTTCTCCATTCCCATCCTGCTTTCCAGGGCGGCCGAGGGACACGCCGGCCTTTAGCAAGCGAGAGACTTCCGGCCGGTTGAAAGTGATCATGGAGTCAACTCCTGGACAAATGGGAGAAATGCCGCTGGAACCTTCATGATCTTACATTGGTTGACAGACCGAGCGGAATCCTCTGGGATTTGCCAAAGAAACTTGAGTTGTTGAGGACGACTCTCCTCCCCTTAGGCCCACCTAGATTTGCCGCGTCAACCTCTTGATGTCCCTTGGTTTTCCTTGAGCGCACCCCCAAGACAAAGTTTCAAGCATCACCTGTTTTGCCATTTTCAGGTGAGTTTCCTGGGTGTGGATGTTTTAAGGGGAAATATAGGGGGCCTGCACTGTCAGAAGAAGACCCCCCTGTTTGGATGTGACACATGTTGAATAAGAATCGTTGGACTCAATATGTTGGTTCTTGGATCAGGGGATAAAGAATTGTTAAGAGAACGGTTGAAGCAAAATCGACCTGAGATGCTTGTGTCCTTTATTGAGGATGCGCCTTTTGGAGTGGCTTCACAGGGAAATCAAAAAAACTCCAGTGGCCATTCTGGTAACGCAAACTAAAAACATATTCGGGCTCTAGGTGACGATTTCCAGAAGAAGCTGCACTGGCAGCTGCTCTGGGCCGGCCGGCGCATGAGCTTCCCCGCGGAGGGGGCGGCCATGTACCAGCGCATGATGAAGTTGGTGGAGGAGGGCCAGGCCGAACGATCGAAACTTGCACGCGTGGAACCAGGGTGCTTTTTGGGGTTCCATGGGTTCCATGGGTTCCATGTGTGTGTGTGTGTTGTGTGTTGTGTGTTGTGTGTTGTGTGCTGTGTGTTGTGTGTTGTGTGTTGTGTGTTGTGTGTTGTGTGTTGTGTGTTGTGTGTTGTGTGTTGTGTGTTGTGTGTTGTGTGGTGTGTGGTGTGTGGTGTGTGGTGTGTGGTGTGTGGTGTGTGTGTGGTGTGTGTGTGCGTGGGTGGGTGGGTGGGTGGGTGTGTGTGTGTGTCTCTCTGTGTGTGTGTGTGTGTGTTTGCGTGTTTGTGTGTTTGTGCGTTTGTGCGTTTGTGCGTTTGTGCGTTTGTGCGTTTGCGCGTTTGCGCGTTTGTGCGTTTTCGCGTTTCTGCGTTTGTGCGTTTGTGCGTTTGTGCGTTTGCGCGTTTGCGCGTTTGTGCGTTTGCGGGTTTGCGCGTTTGCTCGTTTGCGCGTTTGCGCGTTTGCGTGTTTGCGTGCTTGTGCGCTTGTGTGTTTGTGTGTTTGTGTGTTTGTGTGTTTGTGTGTTTGTGTGTTTATGTGTTTTGTGTTTGTGTGTTGTGTGTTGTGTGTTCTGTGTGTGTGTCTGTGTGTGTCTGTGTGTCTTTGTGTGTTTGTGTGTGTTGTGTGTTTGTGTCTGTGTCTGTGTCTGTGTCTGTGTCTGTGTCTGTGTCTGTGTCTGTGTCTGTGTTTGTGTGTGTGTGTCTGTGTTTGTGTGTGTGTGTGCGTGTTTGCTTGTTTGTGTGTTTGTGAGTGTGTGTTTGTTTGTGTTTGTGTTTGTGTTTGTCCGTGTGTGTGTCTCTGTGTGTCTGTGTGTGTGGGTGGGTCTGTGTGTTACCGACAAAACCCTTCTTCAGGCTGGCTTAAAGGATAACCAACAGGAAAACCGCCGAGTGCTTGATGTAAACGAAACCCTATTCGGATGCATACGGGCGTTGGGCTAATTTGCAGGGGAGCAATGAGCTAACCTCGGGTGTTTCCATGAGCTCACCCATGAAGCGAGCGGTTCCCGGATGTCCTGTCTTGGCCAGATAGACCGAGTGCCCGACTTGAGTCGGGCTGAGATGGAGAACTTAAACCCTTAAACCGCAATAGGAACAACGGGAACAAGTCATTTGGGATGGCCACATCCCGCTAAAAACAGGGTGCACAGCCCATTTTCCCGTCTCCCCTCAACTTAAGGTAGGGGCCAGGCTTGCAGACAAGGGACAAGAGGCCGAACCCCCTGACTATTGCAAAAAAAATACAGGCTTTTCCCTGTTCCCTAGTTGCATTGTTTGGGTTTGCATGTTTGATTCGGTTTCAGTGCCCTTGTCGGCCTTGTCGTGCTTGTCTGAACAGGGCAAAGATAAATCCACTGGTATCCTTCGGGGTTGAAACATTTGGTGAGTCAATAGCGATATTTTTGGTAGTCTACTGCCAGCAAAGCCCTTCCAGCAGTAGTGCCGGTTCGACTGACTGCCTGGATCAGCGGGGAATGGGACTCAGGTCATCTCGCAAGGTCAGGCAGATAATGGAGTGAACATGGTGGTTTGCACCCATTGCAATTCCTCGGCCGTGAGAACGCCCCAGCTAACATGTGCTATGTAGTGGTGGTTGTCACGCAAAGTGGCTGTCTGTTTACACCCGTGCTGCCACAGAGCAGGTTGTGGGGAGGAGTACGCCATGGTGCGTATTTGGCAACTTGTGGCGCGAAGCGTGCAGTGCTTCAGACCTTCAGCATGGTGGTGTTCTGGTGTTTGGTGATCGGTGCTTGCACCATTGACGCAATGTACAGCGGCCGCAGTGGCAAGTGGCTACGGAACCACGTGCTCAGCTCCAGGTTTGATGTGCTTTGGATGTGTGCGCAGCCAGTGTTGTTCTGGGCTTTCTCCCGGGTGTAGTGTGTGTGTGTGTGTGTGTGTTCCAGCCAGTTCTCCGGCAGGGGCGCTTTTGTCCTTTTTGGAAAGTATCCTCAAAGGTTGTGTTGGGTTGTTGACGCCGGTGCTCAGTTACCCAGCGATCGCAGATGATTTTGCCAATTCCGACAATCATGCGCAGAGCAGGCGCTGCAAAGCATGCCGCTGGTATGTTTGTGGCCTTCAGACGGTCGGCGTAGTCGTGCAGAACATCCTGCCCGCGTCGCGCAGTGCAGATGGCCGGGCGATACCGGGGCAATGCCGACCAAAAACCGGTAGTCGCCAACCCCAGTGCTGCGGTTGCACCAAAACATCACAATTTGAATATCACTGGTGATCTACAGTTGGGTGAAAGCAGATGGCGCAATCGCTCTAATTGGGTTTAGTCATCCCCTCACGGGTTTTTATGGTGCACATTAAAGGCAACTGGTTCCCAGGACGACGGGGAAGGGCCACGTGTCTTGTTGCGCCCGCGCAGGCGGAGGGTGAGTTCTCGGTGCGCAAGGGGCCGGCTGAAGGGGGCAGCGTAGAGACGCTGGACAGCGAGGCGGCCTTTGTGGAGGTTGTTGAGACGATGAGCCGGGCCTATGGAGTAGGAGGGGGGCGAAATTGGAGCTCACGGTTTGAACCAGGAGGTTGGATTTCGACCCCTGGAATTCAAATTGTCCATGGTTTTCCTCCTTGTTAGAAGGTTAGCAAAACTATAAGGCAGGCTCAAAAACCGGGATCGCCTCTGCTTCCATAAAGGGAAACGCGCGCCCACACACGCCCCATTCCAAAGCTTGGGTGAACCGATTGAGCGGGTCCTTGAAGGGCTATTAAAAGGTTTCTTGACGGTGCTGGAGGACCGTCTGCGTGGGGGTTTTGTGCTGCAAATCAACAGCTGAAACGGTGCTATGGGCACCTTTGATGGCTGGTTGTTTTCGAAGGGCGATTTTGATAAGAATGAGATATCAAGCCGCTGAACAGTTCTAACAACTGGGTTTGACACGTGGGAGGGGGCCAACCCTGCATAGGACACCTGAGGGGTCGCGAGGAACTCGTCTCCAGATTGTGGTGACGTCCCATCAGCCCACTGCTGCGTGCGGCCATGGAGGTATGGGGCTGCAGCTCTGATGAGGATGCCATTTGAATTCTCCCCCTACCGCCATTGTGCCATTGGAAGGCAACGGCTTCAGTTTATGGTTTGCAATTCCCCGGTCTATGCAGCTTCACTTTCTGGCAATGGTGAATGGCCAAAGAAGCTCATTTGTGGGTTTATGCGCGAACACTGCCTTTGGTGCATTGGTCTGGATTGCAGTCCCGATCTTTTCAAGGATTGCCTCTTTTTCTTATGAAAACTGAAGGCAAGAAGGCGATGATCCGGAGCTGGACGAGCGAACGTTGACGGGGAAAAACACAGAGAGGAGCACCGTTCAGCCGGGGCACAGTTGTTTTTCATATTTGTATATACAACCTTATGGTTGAGGAGTTTAGAGACGCCCCTTTCGAGTGATAAAGTAGTCATCGTGGCGTTGGTGTCGCAAGAAGTCCAGTTCAAGGCTCATGTAAGACCATGTCAAAGCAGGTTTGGGTTGCCTTTGAGCCGCGTGGCACTTGGCTTGGGTTCATGTTCTAGGACACTCCATGGCTTGTCGATTTCGTGGAGTTGGTGGGCAGTTTCAAGGTTTTGTCACGCAAAGCGCAGAGATGTCTCTGCTCATTGAGCTGCTTGCCGTGCCGTGCAAATTCAGCGTCGTTCAACCGCACCTTGGGTTCTTCGCGCTCATGAAGCCGAAAGAGGCGGACCGACTTTTTGGCAGCGAGTAACCAGCCGAAATCAAAATCCACGATCCAGTCAGTCAATCCATTCGCGCGGCTTTGCGGTTGGCCATTCTTGCGCCATGGCGCTTGTCACCCTGCGGTTCCTCTCGGGGGAGAGTCTGGGGCGCCTTGGCCCACCATGTCGCCCATCATTAACCCCTAGAATAAAGGCTTGTCCATAAGATAATAATTAATTTCAACCAGATATACAAATAGAATGATAAAATAGTAAAAGAGAAATAAATAAAAGAAATATATAAAAATGAACTCCAGAAGCTCTAATATTGGATCGCTTCTTACTAATCATTTCCTGTTTGTCTTTTCCTCTTCTTTCGGTCTTCTATTGCTATCTCTTCATTCACTGTAAACTCAACCAACAATAAAAACTAAGATAACAAACACAAAAAGACAAGAAACATGAAAGAAGAAACCAAATAAGAAGACAAATATCCTTTCCTTCCCATTCATTCACTTGTCACCCAACCTCTGTTTCCAAGTTCATTCATTCCCTTCTATTCCTTCTCCTTGACTCGTCCTCAGGTCTAACTGGTGGGCGAGAGGAAAGGAGGAAGGATGATGGACAAGTGATAGGAATAGCCTGTGAACGAAGAATCCTAAAGAAGACTGCCAATGGATAATTCTTCTCTCCAATGCATTCCAGAGAAGCAAATGAATGCCATTGGAGGTAAAAGGAAAGGCAAAGGGGAAGGGTTAACAAATGATTGCCTACATCCTAATCCTTCCTACACTCACACACCCTTCCCTCTCTCTCTTCATCACTCACCCATTTCCCCGCTGCCTTCGCTCGCGGTAACTTGTCAATGGGTGAGCACACATGATGAAGAGCGAGCCCATTCCTTCTTTTGTCTTTGTCACGTGTCATCTCTAATTCCCGTGAACAAAGTGAGCGAAGGAAAAGATATGATGGGAATG
>CAUJNA010001169.1:223588-281088 GCA_963377175.1 Effrenium voratum
TGATAAGCACCTGAAGATGCTGATCTGATGATGAAGAACTGACATGATAAAATCAGCATGACGCATCCTCCAGCATCACCAGCAGTCATCATGATAATCATGTCCTCGCATCTGCTGCATCTCAAATCGGGTCTAACGGGACACTTGAAACGGACACTTGAAACGTATGTAAAAAAAGATAAGGACGATGACGAAGAAGATGATGATGATGAACACCAACTAAGATGATAATGATCATGACGCATCCTCAGCATCACCATGCAGTCATCATGATAATCATGTCCGCGCATCTTCTGCATCTCAAATCGGGTCTAACGGGACACTTGAAACGTATATAAAAAGAGATAAGGACGATGACGAAGAAGATGAACGATGATAAGCACCGTGATGATGCTGATGATGATGATGATGAACTGACATGATAATCATGATGACGCATCCTCCAGCAGTCATCATGATAATCATGTCCACGCATCTTCTGCATCTCAAATCGGGTCTAACGGGACACTTGAAACGTATATAAAAAAAGATGAAGGACGATGAACGAAGAAGATGATGATGATGAACACCAACTGACATGATAACATGATGACGCATCCTCAGCATCACCAGCAGTCATCATGATAATCATGTCCGCGCATCTTCTGCATCTCAAATCGGGTCTAACGGGACACTTGAAACGTATATAAAAAAAGATAAGGACGATGACGAAGAAGATGATGATGATAAGCACCGTGATGATGCTGGTGATGATGATGATGAGTTGACATGATAATCATCATGACGCATCCTCAGCATCACCAGCAATCATCGTGATAATCATGTCCACACATCTTCTGCATCTCAAATCGGGTCTAACGGGACACTTGAAACGTATATAAAAAAGATAAGGACGATGACGAAGAAGCTGATGATGGTGAGCACCGTGATGATGATTCTGATGATGATGATGATGATGAACTGACATGATAATCATCATGAGGCATCCTCAGCATCACCAGCAGTCATCATGATAATCATGTCCGCGCATCTTCTGCATCTCGAATCGGGTCTAGCGGGACACTTGAAACGTATATTAAAAAATGATAAGGACGATGACGAAGCGCTGATGATGATGAGCACCGTGATGATGATGATGATGATGAACTGACATGATAATCAGCATGACGCATCCTCAGCATCACCAGCAGTCATCATGATAATCAAGATAGGGACAGCGGCGACGACCACCACGCCGATGATGATGATGATGATGATGATGATGTTGAATCCTCGGTTATGCTCATTTACCAGCCAGCCTTGGACTTGTAACCGCCCTTCCCGTACGCCTCCCCCTTTGAGGAGAAGGGGTCGGCGGATTATCCCTTCCCTGCTGCCTCTGGGATTTATTAGTTGGCAGCTGTTACATGGCTTTCTGGAGGTTACGAAGGGACCAGAAGAAAGGGATGGTGGATCTCTTGTCCTTCCACTTCCCACGGTTACACCGTCTATCTTGGAAGGACTTGACCACAGATCCACTTCATCCACTCTCTATATCCTGTTTACTCGCGAACAGAGGGAGCGGTGAGTGAGTCTGTGAGCCATTCCTTTCCTCTCGCCTCCGCTCCATCCAATCCATTCCCTCTAACTCCCTTTCACCTCTGTATCTAGGATGTGATTAAGAGGTGAGAGGGATAATGGTGTGTGGGAAGTAATAAAGATGTGACCAAAGGGAACGGTTAACCCACACACATCCCGGTCGTTAACTCCCTTAAACCCCAGCCTCTTTCATCTGCTGGGCCACATATCTATTTCCTGTTTCTCTTTCTCTTGGTTACGTCCTGGCGGTGAGATTCCTTGAGAGCCAGGACATGAGAAAGATAAATAAAAGATAATGAAAGACGCGGCAGAAAGGGAATTAGTTAAAGCCGCGATGTCCCTTCTGTAGCCACCAAATAACCTCCAATAAAGACAAACAGGATAATGAATCAGGTGGCTACATCATATTATTTCCTTATCTTTCCATTTCTCTTTTATTTTCAAGTATTAATATTGGTTGAGGACGTTTCCTTCCGTCGCTTCTATCGTTTATCCTCATCCATAATAACCGACGGGAAAGGTCCTGAACTAACCTACAAACACAATCCAAAATACCATAATAAAAGCAAATTAAAATAATAAAGATAAAGAAAGATGCAAACCTAAGGACTGTTAACGCCTGGTCTGGATAAGACTCGTCTTTTCAATAGTCTTACCGCTGCAGCTGGGACTAGATTTCATGGTCACTTTCCTTACACCTCCAAGCCTCTATTCTATGGCTTGGTGAGGTGAAGGGATATGAGGTGACCAATAGAAATCAGATGGGCGTCCAGTTTCACCTATCTGCCACCAAAGGGAAGCCATTTCGGGGCTTTCAGGGAGACCTGCGATCTCCTTTTGAACGAGTCACATGAGGTTCACTGAAAATGGACACTGAAATCGGACCTGGGACTTGGTTTTTTGGAGAAAAGACTTGCTTCCCGCTAGAGAGATTTTGCCCGAAAACGAGGGCCTCCTGTGAACAAACGTGTGTTGTTTGGTTTTGCTTTTAACGCACCATGGGGCGTGCTCGGAGATGCTGAAGGGACCCCCAAAGATGCTTTGCGTCAAGGGGTGGGCGAGTTTGCAATTCTTTTCTGAACATAGTTGTTGGAGCTCGTTTTGCAAAATGTGTTCACCAGGGAATGAACGAATTACCCCGAAACATCCCAAAACCAAAACGTTGATCCCTACCTTGTGGCTGAAGGAGGAGCCTCCAGTCATCAGCCCAAGCGGACTGCTTCAAGAAGCGGGCAGCTGCCAAGTGCGACAAGTTGCAGCCATGTTCTTGAGGTGATTCTGTTTCTAGGTTCCTCAGTAGTGCCCTTTTACCCCCTTGTTTGGGGGAGGATTCCTCAACTAAAATAGACTACCGAAAAACTTTGGTACCCTTAAGCGGCGTCCAACTTCAGAAGCATAGGTGGCCTTTTGGAAAAATAGATGGCCCTGGTAAATGGAACAAAACCCATCTAAACCAGACGCCTGTGTTCGGAAGCCCGAGGAAGTTCCGGGTGGAGCCTTCAGACTCTGTGGAGACCTTGCAGGTCCTGGGTAACGCCAAGCTGCCGGTGGGTCAGTGTATCAAGTCTCTGCTCCTGAATGCCCGGGCCTGAGACGTGTTCGCGTTCAAGGTTGCGGGCCAAAGCCAAACCCAAGGGCAGGAAGAATAAGCGCTTCTATCTTCTATCTTTTTGGTTTAGTCGGAGACAGGTTTGCGGCAAAACCAGGCAGGACACGCTTTGTGCCAAAATAGGATTTCCTTTTTGAACCGCCACAGAGTTCCCTCAAGAAAGCACAGGTTGGTTTCATGGTTCAGCTCCCGTGTCCCCTCCTTCAGTCCTTAGCGAAGGGAGCGCGGGTGTGCCGTTCTTTTTTGAGAGTGAAAGGAAACCTAAAGGAAGACTATCCACTTTATTGGCGTTGAGGCAGTCCCGCCGTCAAATAGACGGGGCTAGAATTTGCGCCGCTTAGATGAAGCAAGATTGAACCACACCTGGATTCACTGGATGTATTGTCGTCCCAATCGTTTGCCAGTGAACGTAATTCGTTTTTCTAGAATGTACCCTGGCCCTTGAGCATCATTGAGTCAATATATTTTCTGGAATTCTCCAGCAGGAAATCAAACGCTTCCCCGCCCAACGAACATCGAGTTCTTGGAGAGCCCAAGGCAACCCTTCGTCAGGTATGCTAGTTTGTGGGTGCCGGCACCCCTTTGGGGAATACCTTGGATCAAGTAGAAAGTGGACTCATGACTCCAGCACTTTTTATGACTCTACCAACTTTGGGTCGATTGTCTTCCGGACAAGTTAGTCTGAAAGGCAGCGCTAAACTTTTTCCAGAACTGTTTTGCGGACAAACCCAGTTCTAAGAGAACCTGTCCTCAATTTGTTTGAGCTGGACCCAATGTTTTACTTGCTGGTGCTCAGCAGGGAATGACACATGGAACGACCCTCTATAAACCATCCCCTATGGTTTCCTTGAAGCAAATCCCAGGTTCATTCTTTCATTCCTTAGAACCATCCTGTATGGTTCCTTTAAGGGAATCCCCAGGTTCATGCTTTCATTCCTTGCCTATCGCACCAGCAAGCTAACAGGAGCCCCAGACAAAAAACTGAGCCTCCAGATCGCCGCCGACCAAGACATTCAATTGGAATCCTTACATGGGTTCATGTCGATCCAGCCCGGGAAAATCGGGACCCTACTCTAAACCAGGACCAATCCGACCACAAAAAACATAGCATTTATCTAAAAAGCAAAATCAAGGAAACCCAGCCAAATATAACCCCCCAGCTGGTTGAGGGCAAACAGTTTGCGGCTGGTCGGTGCTTGTGAATCCGTGGGCAAAACCTGAGTGGATTGGACAATCATGTCTCAGCTGAGTGGTTTGCCACCGTGAATGGTTTCTCGAAAAGCTTTACTGGTCCAGAAGGGTATGGGTCAAACATAAACCACCAGGGACCGCAGGGTTTAGTCCATTTTTCCATCCAGGCTTTCATTTTGGGCCTTTTTTGACCATTTTTTGGGCTTCCATTTTTCCATTTGCATTTTTTGACCCACACCCAGAACTCAGGGAACGAGTTCACAAGAAAACCGACACTCCGCTAGGGCCGTCCATGGCAGGACCAAGAAGTCAGCGGGCCCTTGGAGGCGCTGAAGCTGGAGGAGGAGCCGGTCTTCTTGGCGGTGGTGGCTGAGAACGAGCCGGAGACCTACTTTGTGCCTCGACCTCCAAGAAGGAAAGTCGAAACCAATGAAAAAACGCGCCGGGCGCCGCCCATCTTAATCTATTAAATATGGCCGTGGGCTTTTCAACACCAACGGAGGTGCACCACAAACTTTTAGAACCTATTGTAGTGTACCTTGGCTCCAAAGCTTTCTCAAGGAAGCTCACCCAGGACATTTACCTTGTTGGATTCGTAAGGATTCCCCAATTCTTTTTTCGGCGCAAGCGCCGCCGGATTGTTCGCCGCTCGGAGTTTCTTACTAAAGGGGCGCGGCCCAAATCCTCGGGTTTTTGTCTCTTTGCCTTCCTTAAGGCCAGGTAAACCACCCGGTGCTCAGATCAGAGATCCAGTTCTCAGTTGGGCCATTCCCTCGGTACTGAGAACCAGCAAATTTGCGCGTCCCTTTGCGCAGCAAAGGATTTCCGCTCCTGGAATTGGACCGGTTTTTGCTAGGCAAGTCGTTTGCAAACGTGCAGGTGACCATTCTCACAGTTCAACGTCAGAGTTGGCTCCTCATAACCCGTGTCAGACTGAGCAGTATTGCTCAACGCGATTTATTCTTCCCCTGTTAGTTTCAAATGAATTCCAAATGGTATGGGTCACCAACAAACCACCAGGGGACCTTGGTTCCATTTACCAGGTTCCAGTTTGGGGTACCTATGTTTGACGCACTGCCGATCAGCTTTGAAACAAATCCCAGATCATTTGGCAGCAGCCCAGGTAGATACTATCAATTTTTCGGTTTGGGATGACCTTCCCAAACCAATTGGGGTGACTTGAGCACCCGCGACAAAGCGACCTTTCTTGGTTGGATTTGGTATCTTGGGTTGGGGGAATGATTGGGGTGATTCAGGTTGTGTTTTTGGCAGGTGTCAGGCTGGAATTGGGACTAACTTCAAAAGGACGTGTACCCTGGCCGTTTCGGAAAAAGGTCCCCCTTCTGACGTCGAAAACTTGCGCCGCCAGAGCTGATCCGAAGTCCGATCCGCGAGGTCCACGACAACGGGGGCCGTCCCTTCAAGGTGAAGGTCCTGCGCAGCAGCGATGCGTCGCCGGGCAAGGTCTGGGTGTATCCCATGATTGAGGGCTCGCAAGCGGACATCCAGTTCGAGATGGGGAGCGAACACAGCGAGGCGGGAACGACTCCATCAGATCCTTCCAATCTTGATCAACAAAAATAAGTTGTTTCTTTTGGTTTCGGTCGAGCTCTCATTTACTCAGGGCGCCCTCTAAGCACAAATCCTTTAACTTTCATATGTTGCCATACCTTTAAAATACGCGGACCTTTGCGTAGAGGGCGGAAGTTCCCTTTTTTTTCCCCAGGAAGACCAAGGCGATGGCCAAGAGGAGGCCGAGGAGGCCTCTGAGGCCGAGGAGGCAGCGGAACCCGAGGACGCAACAGCGGCGGAGGCCGCGCCGGCCGCGGCCGCGCAGGGGGCCCCGGCGCCTGCGGGTGGTGAGGGAGGCGGCCAGCCTGCGGAGGAAAGCAGTGAGGACTGAAAGTGGCGTGAAAGACGAGTGAGTGAGATGTGGCCATGGGTCAAAAGCCAAATCGTACCGTGAACATCCCAATCCCCCACTGGAATAGACTAACAATGGGGAACAAATAAGACCACCGGGATGTGGACCGCAGGTGTTAGTCGTTGGTTCCATTTACCAGGGCAAGCCATTTTGGCTACCCATTTTTGACCCACAGCCATGTCTCCATCTTCATGAAAACCACTAGGTGGGGCTCCTATTCAAAGCCTCCAGGTGTTTTGCGACCAGTTGATGACTTCAGTTCCAAAGTAATTAGGCCGTTTGGCCAACATCGGCAGCCTTTGCTGCTTCATTTGTTCCGGCCGCGGCTCGTGGCCAATCGCGAGAAGAGGAGGAGCCGCCCATCAAGTATGAGGACAAAACCGTGCTGGAAGAGGCGGTGGAGAGGATTTTCGTGGGCACCAGCCCGGAGCACGGCAAGGCGAGCATTGCCTGTCCCTGCAAATTAGCATCCGGAGCCCGAAAGAAAGAATGCTCAGCACATTGATATTTGTGAGTCACAAGGCCCCAAAGGCCCTTTGCTCTTTGTAACCAAGTCACGACAAAATGAGCAGGGGCAGCGCTGCTCAATTGCGAACGCCTGCGCCTCACGGAAGATGAGCAATCCGGCTGGGCATCCATGCGGAACCCCTTGAAATTGGGCGACTCTGGCGCTTTCCTTTTGGCTTCCCTTTACAAAAAAGATCACCCGGCCACATTGATCAGAGAGAGATCTCCCCTTAAGCGCTGACATGGGGTTGTCCCTATTTGGCAGTCCATTGTCAGCTTGGAGAGAACTGAGCCCACGAAGATGTCCCATTCTTGTTAGGCGCCAGGTCACCTGAACTCCGCACAAGAAACTGGTCCACCCAACTTGTCCTTTGCGCTGGGACCAATTTTTCAACGCCCTTCATGTAGATAATCCCAGCACGTGCAACTTGGTGGCACGAGCTGCGGTAGGTTTGGGGAGCAAACGTGAGGCCGGAATGCCACAAACAAATGGCCCGAAATAGCCCAAAAGTGTATGGACCACCATTTCGGGTCACAAAGCCATCGGTGCATCGTTCTTGCGGGTAATTTTTGTTGGTTGGCTAAAAGGTAAAATGACCCAATTGGACCACACATGTTGGGCGTCCCCCTATTTTGAGACAAAGTCGACATATTGTTTGTTGCTTCATGTTCTCATTGCAGGAACAGGTGAGGAGGGAGAGTCAGGGACCCTTGATTTCCCTTTCACCCTCGCTAAAGGTACCCTCAGAAAAGCAACACCCTCAGTTTGGATATTTGTAAGGATAACATCCTACAGCAGACAGCCATCAACTTTGTAGGGAGTGCAGGATTTGGGTCATAATTAGCTCTATCACTCCTTTTTGGTCAGTTTGGTCAAGAACAGAGCCCATCCAGAGGTTTTGGCTTGGGTTGATTGAACCACTAATTCACGGATTTCACTGTTGTCGGTTCTGTTATGAATGTGTACCAGTGCCATAAATGTATCCAGCGAACAGGGCTCTGAGAGCTCCAAATTCCAATGCTCGTCGCTCGAAGTGCTTGGTCAGGGGTTCAACGGAAACTCGCTGCTGCTGAAGAAGTCGAAGAACCAGTACCTCAGTTGTTCGGTGGCATCCTTTTTCCCTTTCTTTTTAGTGGCTGCCCCACCAAAAATGGTCTTCCCCGAAAAGGGTCCCCTTTTTTTCCCAGGGTCACTGAACAACTGAGGTACATCTTCGTGGGGGACAGCATCTTCTCGTTCGAGTCCGAGGCCGAGATCTGCAAGTTCTCCTCGCCGGTGGGGAACAATGACGTGCCCTACCCCTGGGCCGCGGACGTGGATGGCCGGTGCTACCTGGTGATCGAGAACACGGTCCTGAGCGCAGTTCCCGAGGGTGATCCATACGACGCTTTTCTGCCGGCCTTGCGCGCAGCTGGAAACCCCAGCGCTTGTCATGCCTGGCCTTTTGTCTGTTTTTTTTTGCTCGGCTTGGCTGTGCGTGCTTTTGAGGCTATGCTCAGCTTGGCTAACTTACAGCCATTGTTAGGGTCCCGCTTTTTTTGACGCATACGGACCGATGATTGCTTCTGCAGCTGACCAAACCACACTGGTAGAAAGTGGGTTTCGCATCTCGGCTCGGCTAAGCTGGTTTAGCAGCAGGGTAGGGCTAACAGGTCCGCTTCTCATGTTTGCGGTAGAGCGATTATACCGTAAAACGGTAAAACTGTTTGACCCGTTTGCCGTTTTACGCGGTAAAACCCTAAAATGGTAATTGAAAAAAGAGAGAGGACGACTGCCAACCCTTCGAGGGAAGTGAAGGTCAGGGACTTCTGGCTCTGTCCGGCGGCCCTTACGGGCCCATCCTCCCTTCACTCGCGTCCATCCTTCTCGTTAGTCAGTAAATAGTTCGCGACAGGCCGGGTGTTCTAGAGTAGAAGTGACTACCAGATGATGTGAATGGTCCAAATGGCTACGGCGCGTGACGACGTGTTACTTGGAGGCCAGGCGCGCCCGCAATGTTGCCAGGTTCCTGCGCCTTTTTGGCTTTGCCTTTGGCTTTGCCCTGCGCGTGTGCGCCAGAGTCATGCGAAGTGCCCGTCTGAGCTAGTAGGATGTATCCTGTAGTTGTGATCCCCAATTGGTGTACGTGACTTCGGTTGCATGGGGTGTGCCATACGAAGTCCACTTCTGACTGTTTCGGAGTGGTTAGCCCTGTAACGGGCCTGTTGTAGCCGCTTGACAAAGCGCTGCCTCGCGATGGAAGCGTGGGTAGAAAATGGGATTTTGGTTTCCGTGCATTTCCACCTTTGTGCCAGTTGGGGCTTTGACGCGGACAAGTGGTCATGGAGTTTAGTCCCCAAATGCCCATCAAATCAAAATCCAGCAGTCAGGAATACTTCTACGGGGACGACTTCGAAAAGCGCGTTGATTGGAAGCTGCTGTGGAACAACCAGCCCACGGGCGCCCCGTTTGATGCCGCGGAACAGTACCAGCGCATGATGGGCTCAAAGGGCAAAAAGGAGCCGCAGGGGTTGGGAGCAGGGAGGGCGAGGTACGGATGCCCCTGGCATATGGGTGGTTCTTCTTTTTTACCCCCAAAAAGAGGCTGGCTTCCTTTTGGTTTCCCTTCAAAACCAACCAAAAGGGGCCCTCAAAAAAAGACTCACCCATTCGCAGGTGAGGGAACAAGGAAACCCTGTAGTTTACTGCAATGTTTTCATGCTTGTCTGCTTGAGTATGCTTGTTTTACGTGCAATTTTGTTGGGCAGCGTAGGTCTTCATGGAGTCCCCTTCGATCTGCAAAGGCGGCTGGAATCATCCTCTTTTCGTTTGTGTGCCACTGCCACAAGAGCCCAACTAGTTCGCGTTGGGTTGCGGGCACTTTCAACTTTCTAGTTCCGCACATAAATCTTGTCCAGGTCCCCCAGTAGTGCCCTTGTACCCCTTTTTTTGGGGAGGGTTCCCCTACTAAAGTAGACTACAGAAAAAGTTGGTACCCTTATTCTAGCCTTTCTACTGGAGGACCTAGTTGTAAGTGGCTACAGATGGGCGTTTCGGCTAGCGAAGGCTGATTATAGCTTGGGCTATGTGTTGCTTCGGGGTAAGTAGGACCCGAGCTCTGCAAGATGGAATTTCTGGAAGAGCGTCTCCGCTTGTGCGCGTCGGGCCACTGGGCGCGCGACTTGGTGGCGTCACGTAGGAGGGTTTCCAGTGCCCGAACCTGGGAAGGAAAACCCGGTCATTTACAAAAACCGGTGTGGTGTCCGTTCGAACCATTCAAGGGCCTAGGTGGAAAAGACTTGTTTTCGCAGTTGGCACTGGAAACTCTGCCGTGGGGTTGTTCTCTGCCCAATTCCCCGAGCTTGTTGGCTTCCTTGTGGCGATGTGTGGCAAGACTCAGCCTTTCGAGCGACGTGGCTTTCATTGCTCCTTTGTTTTTGGCCAAGAGTCTACGAATTCCAGGGATTCTCTCAGAAACAGCGGAGGCAAGTTACTACTTTGGGCTAGAGATACAAAGGAACTTGGCTCAAAAGGATAAGCCCTTAAACCAATTGAGCTGCGCTAAAAGCCCATGTGTTCATTTTTAGTAAAAAAGGCCTTGCATGACACATCATGAAACAGGCCCGGGTAAGCTAAACACGCCCGTGGCAAGCGAGCGTAAGCATGTCGTGTCGAGTATCCTTGCTGAAAAGAATCAACTTTTGAGGTGGAGCGTGCTCGAAACGGAATGCTTTGTATCACAGCCTGGCCATGATGGAGGTACACAAAGCGTACTTCGCGAACAGCTGCGATTTGCGAGCTGGAGCTTCCAAAGTGCACTTCGTGTACTACTCACGTATTGAATCGCACTTCGCTGCAAACATATTGCTAAAGCACGGCTTGCGCAAGCCTCACGAAAACTGCGACTAAACGCTTTTGCGCGTAAGTTGATTGTGTGCGCGCGTGCAAGCGTTGGCCTCAGCAACTTGTTCTCGCGGAGGAATCTATTGTATTTTTAGCGTGACTCAATTGGTTTTCCTTTTTGTTTCCCTTCAAACCCGCCCCCCCCAAAATGCTTGCGCGTTCCCACCAGACGCTCGTAATGTGGAACCAGGAGGCAGGCTTTGCTGTGCGCCGGGCCGACGGGACTGTGGAAAAGGTCGAGAGCGAGGCGGCCTTTGCGATCTGGCCCAGTTCGGCAATGGTTTTGGGAAGTTTGAAGTTTTGCGAATGTTTTTGGGTTTCGTTCCAGGTTTTGGCCCTTTCTTTTTTGTCTCATCCAAACAGTACTCCTTGTTTTGCTTTTTGGCTGGTTGGGTCTTGCGATTCTTTCTTGTTTGTTTGTGTACTTCTGGGTCTTTTCCTTCTAACAGCAACAGCTATGGGGTCGTAGTGGCTTACCTTGTGGGTTGTGGAGGGGAGGTTCCGGAATTGTTCCAGATTCCAGAGGTTCCGGGAACAGCTGGAGAAGAGTTGGTTTATTTGCCTGTGTTTGTTGTCTTCGTGTTGAAAACTTGTTCCCCAGATGGCTGAACGCTATGTAGGGCTTCCAACTCCAAGGAGGTGTGCGCGTGCGTGTTGCTAGTGCGTTGCAACATTCTTGAAGAGGTAGGGTGGTAACAGCGCGTGCTGTTGGAGAGTGCTGTTCTACGAGACATTTTGAACAGTCGTAAATCAGAGTGCTACGTACCGTTGCAGAGTTTGGCTGCGAGTTGCCGTTTGGTGCTATCGGAATGTGCAAAACAAAGGGCTCGTGAGGATGTGTCTGGAAAGTGTTTTGTTGAGAGGCTGCTATCCAAGTAGCGTTCTCTAGAAGTGTGATTTAAGTATGGAGGGGTATTTGTTTTTTTTTCGCTTTTGGCTTCTTGGCTTCTTGGCTTTTTGGCTTCTTGGCTTTTTGGCTTCTTGGCTTCTTGGCTTTTCGGCTTTTCGGCTTCTTGGCTTCTCGGCTTCTGGGCTTCTGGGCTTCTGGGCTTATCGGCTTTTTTTGTTTATTCGGCTTTTGGTGGCTTTTTGGCTTTTCGCATCCTCTGCATTCCCAGTTCCTCTTCGGCAGGTGGCGTTTTGGCTTTTGTGGCTTTTCGCTGGTTTATGCGGCGTTTGGCGGCTTTTTGCGGCTCTGGCTTTTTGCATCCTTCCCCCCTAACCCCGCGCTACTCTTTAGTGTAGTTTTTTTCTTAGAGGGATCATCATTTCTTTGACCCCGTCACACGATTTGTTGGTGATGCTAGGGATGTTGGTCGGACATGCGGGGGATGTCATTTTACTGGCCCGGCAGAGATTGAATTGCACCTCTGTTTGAATCATCAAAATGCTGCACAATACGACATTTTAGGTAATCTGTGTAATCCATGTATGTCTGTATGTATGCATTTCTTCGAACATCATAGGGGAAGCCACCCCCGCCAACCCTCCCGCTGCCTTTTAAATTCTATCGCACCCTTTCTTGGATCATTGCACCCCTGCTTGAATCATCACTTCTTCCGACATCATGGGGCCAACCCCCCCAGCTCTGTAAAAAAAAGAAAAATAGTTTTTTTTTTAAACTGGGATTGAACTGCCCTCCTGTTTGAAGCATTATTTTTGTTGACCCCGTCAACCCGCCAGCTACTTTTTGGATTTTGTTACCCACGATTTGTTGGTGATGCTAGGGATGTTGGTCGGACATGCGGGGGATGTTGAAAACGATGCTGGGGATGTTGACGGGCTAGTGTAATTTCGCGAGAACATGCTGTAAAATACGACACTGGCCCGGACGAAAAACGAAAAAACACAAAATCAAGAAAAAATAGAAAAACCCCCAACATAAATCCGCGCCCTTTAAGTATATAACGTTCTCTAGGTGGGTTGCAGTGGGTGCTGTTGCAAGGTGCATTGTCAGGGTGAAAGACTTGTTTAACTCAAAACGGCGCATGGAGCTTGTGACCGAGAATTTCGGGTGTCGCAAGATGCTGTTGCACAGGCTGGAGGTTGCCGTTGCACAAGGTTCTGTCCGAAGGTTCTATTGGGTGTGTGAGGGTGCTGCCAAGTTTCGCAGGGCGCTGGTGGTAGGTAGGTTTCTGGACTTCCTTTGTATGGCTGTGGGTCAGAAATAGGTACCCAAAATGAACCTCATTAAGTCAAACCATAGACTAAACACTGCGGTCTCCTGGCTTTTTTTAACCCGTACAGACCCATATGCTTCTGAATTTGAAAGCCCCATACTCTAAGATAGATGCCTGTGCCCATGTTACCACTATGTCCATTTGCGTCTGTCTGTGTCTATTTTTTCTGTGTGTGTGTGTGTGTCTGTGTTTCTGTGTGTCTGTGTGTCTGTGTGCGTGCGTACGTGTGTGTGTGTGTGTGTGTGTGGTGTGTGTGTGTGTGTGTGGGTGCGTGCGTGCGTGCGTGCGTGTGCGTGTGCGTGTGCGTGTGCATGCGTGCGTTTGCGTTCATGCGTGCGTGCGCGCGTGCGCGGGCGCGGGCGCGTGCGCGGGCGCGGGCGCGCGTGCGCGTGCGCGTGCGTGCGTGCGTGCGTGCGTGCGTGCGTGCGTGCGTGCGTGTGTGTGTGCGTGTGTGTGTGTGTGTGTGTGTGTGTGTGTGTGTGTGTGTGTGTGTGTGTGTGTGTGTGTGTGTGTGTGTGTGTGTGCGTGTGTGTCTCCGTGTGTGTGTGTGTGTCGGTGTGTGCGTGTGTGTGTGTGTATGTGTGTGTGTGTTATTGTGTGTGTGTTATTGTGTGTGTGTTATTGTGTGTGTGTGTGTGTGTGTTATTGTGTGTGTGTGTGTGTTATTGTGTGTGTTATTGTGTGTGTGTTATTGTGTGTGTGCGCTTGAGTTCGTGAGTATGTGTGTGTTGTTTGTTTGTGTGTTTGTTTGTTGGTTTGTTTGTTTGTTTGTTTGTTTGTTTGGTTTGTTTTTTTGTTTGTTTGTTTGTTTGTTGTTGGTTTGTTTGTTTGTTGGTTGGTTGGTTGGGTTGTTTGTTTGTTTGTTTGTTTGTTTGTTTGTCCGCTTGCTTGTTTGTTTGTTTGTTTGTTTGTTTGTTTGTTTGTTTGTTTGTGTGTGTTTGTTGGTGTGCGGGTGTTTGTTTGTGTGTTTGCTGGTGTGTTGTTTGTTTGTTTGTGTGTGTGTGTGTGAGGGTACCCTTTTCGGCACAGGACAACCCCGTCTTGGGGACCCCCAATTGGTTGTTTTCTTTTCAGTTTGTTCCATGGGTCGGGCTGAATTTTGAGGTTGAGTTGGCAAAGAAGATGAACACCGCCCTGGGGGTTGGACCTTTGAGAGGGGTCAAGGAGTTGGTGGCAAGGCTGTAATTCGCCTAGACCAGTCGGGCAGAATGAATCGACTGTGCGGCCAGTGCCTATGAGGGCATGTCACGCTATGCCTTGTGGTTGACGTCTTTTGGTTCTGGTCCATCGGGCAAAAATCCGGGGATGTCATGGAGACATTTGGGTGCGTCTTTTTTTTTTAATCATGCCCAGAGACTCGAGACATCGGTTAAAAAGAAGCTGACATGGACGGCTGAGCAGCGGCATGTGGTCAAAGTATCCAGTGGAAATCCATCGAGTTTCTATTTTTATGTTTTGTTTTTTATTCGAAGGCTCGGGATTTGAACCCCTGGCTTGAGTGAATGGGGTGCCAACCGCCTTCGGGACAGCTCCATCGCGTTCCATTGGAGGGAAGCTGATCAGATCAATCAACCGTTTGACATAGGGGCTAAGCGAACCTTTCAGCTCCACCTTACAAACACATGTCCAAGCCAATTTTGTTTTTTTCGGGAACCGCCCCCCCCCCCCCCATTTAGCCTCCCCAACTAAAGCGGGGGTTGTGTTAGAGGCACACCTCACCAAGTAAACCACCCCGGACACATCTTACTTACCTAGCGGCTCATGGCGCTGATCAATGTGCGGTTCATCTCTGGGGAGAGCCTGGGGTCGCTCGGCTCGATTTGGCACAATTTGTTGAACACCGAACCCGGCTTGATAGAAACGCGTCCTCTCACTTTCTGAGCTTTTGTTTTGTGAGGGTGGTCCTTTCTTTTTGGGGGGGGGTTTTAGAGCGAGTTGTCCGAAAGGAAAGCCAGAGGTTCCCTAAGAAAGACACACCCGTATGGCCCTCTTGGAGATCATAAGGGCGCCCCTGTTTTTTTTTAGCAGCCAGTGAGGAAGTTCCGTCTGGAGCCTTCCGACTCTGTGGAGACCTTGAGGGCTCTGGGGGAGTCTAAGCTGGCGCTGGACCAGTGCATCCAGTCTTTGCTCCTGAAGGCCTGGTTTGTTTTTTGCGGGTCTTTGCTGGTTTCGGTCTTTCTTCGATGTGCCGGAGAAATGTTTCGCCATTCTTGTTCGAATAGGACGCCTAAGGCCTATCGCTTTCGGAAAGGAATCTGCATGGGGATGGATTGGTTTGCTTCATTGCGGGCGAAAGGACTCATGACTCCCCCCAAAGACCTGGTTGGTCTTTTTTGCTGCAGCCATGGCGATATCGAAGGAGTCCACCACGTGAGAAGTTCTGCCAGAGAATCATGGTCTATGTGTGGGTCAAACTGGAGACCCTTTTATGGCTGGTATTGGCTGGTATCTTTTTTTTCCAGATGCCCAGGGCGATCCTGACTTTGAGCCTTTGAGCCCCCTGGCCTGTTGGTGACCCTCGCTAACCCTGGCCCTAAAGGTTGTGCTTTCATGTGGTGTGAAGATTCTGTTGCACGTGAGTATATATGGCTTCAAGTCTTTAGGTTTGACCCGCTCCAAAGACCAAAAGTCGGGGCTTTCTTCCAACTGCGCCATACGGTCGATCGGTATGTTACGAACACCGCGTGTTTTGACCAGGGTCCGGAAATTGCTGGAGCATTTGAGGGTCTAATTTCTTGCTTCACACAATTTCTTGACACACCGACGGACCGTATGTTTTTTTTTTGGCACGGCAAGGATCTTCCGGATGGATGGTTTGCTCTTGGTTCCCCCGAAACCGTCCTAGGAGGGGCCCTGAGTCTGACACACACACACACAGCCACATGCTAACATGTGAAATGGGAAGAGCACTTGGGTTTGCTTAGATTGCAAGGGTCCACCAGAAGCTTTAGACCTCCACTTTCCATGGAGCTTCTCCATGGATAAGCCTTCTTTGACTGCTTTTCCAACAACTTTTCGAGGCGAAGCCAGCCCGAAACTCAGGCTGAAGAAAGGGAACCGACAGGACACCTTAGGCCGAGCTTTTCGAGTCGAGCCGGCGGATTTTTTGCGAGTCCCACAAGTGAAGCACTTTTTGGCCGAGGGTCAACAGCAACTTTGGCGCATTTGCTTGGATGCTAGGACTCTAGCTTCTTGCCAACTAATGGGTTTTTCATTAAACCCACTAGAAGTTATTCACTTTCAGCAGGGGGGCAGATTTCGCAACCGAGGCAACCAAGTCAAAGCGTTGCCACCGGAACCCTCCGAGCCCTCTCCTCAGGAGGAAGTGGTCACCGGTCGCCTGGAGGCGCTGAATCTGGAGGAGGAGCCGGTCTTTGTGGCTGTGTTGGGGGAGCGACGGCCCGAGACTTACCTGGCCACTTTGCACAAATCTTTGCCAGAAACCATCTCTCGCTTCCTGAGTTGGACTTCATAGCGGCAAAACAGAGTTTGAGTGGTACCCTCCCACCAGCGATTCCATGGAAGTGCACAGACCCCTCTAGAAAGACGACTTTCCTCTTGGAAAGGGCCTTTGTGCACTTCCATGTTAGTTGGTGGGATGGTAGCAGAAAGTTTGGGTACGCTTTCTGACCAATCCACTCGGGAAGTGAGGTCTCCCTGGGGTGGGGAAACCAGGAGATTGTTTTCGGTTGAAACAACCACCCACCTCCCAACCCAAACCAGTAAGGAACGAATGCTCCTGCCCGGCCCAGTTTTGTTTGTCCTGCTTCGGCTTCCCGAGGTGCACGACAATGGGGGTCGGCCCTTCAAGGTGAAGGTCCTGCGAAAGGGCGAGGCAGCACCTGGCAAAGTCTGGGTGTACCTGGGCTACCATTTGTGTACCATCCTAAAATGGCCACAGATATTTATGAATGAGTTGGAACCACCTCAGAAGTGGTTGGACATGTTGGAAATAAAACAAAAAGCAACATGCCCATCACTTGGCAAAGAGAGTTTGCTGAATTCGCAGTGTGTCAACATCAACATCCAAGATAGCTGGTTTGCTTTTGGTGTACTTGTGAAACTGCCTTAAACAGGGTACCCGGTCTTGACATACCTAGCACGGAAGCGGGTGGAAACTCGGAAAGCCAATCCTACCAGAAATGATGCAGCGAGCACTGAGGTACATGTTAAAATCCAGCGAGGAGGAGCGAAGAGAACGCCAGCGAGTTTGGCTTTGATTGGGGTGGCCTGCTGCTATTTGCGGAAGGGGTTCGTTAGGAAAGTGTACGGGACGGCAATGCGGGGCTGATACGAACCCAATGAGAAATCTACGGTGTTGTCACCACTGGATGATACCGTGATACCCTGAGTTGTACTTGCTTGTGTCCTTATCGACCAGCCTGTAGGTGCTAGATGGTTGCGGCAGAATTTTCAAGACACCAGCCAGTGTGTAATTAAGTGTAGCGGTGTAGTAGCTGCTTCTTTCTTCAGGCCCGGTATTTTACGCAAAAACCATGCAACATCATGCAAACTCGTGCAAAACAAGCTGTTCCGCATGCCATGTAAATCATGCAACATCCATGCAACAATCCATGCAACCATCCACGCAAAAATCCATGCACAAATCCATGCAACATCATGCACAAACCATGCAAAATCATGCAACATCGTGCAAAATCATGCAAAACACAAGGTTCAGCAACATCGAAGTGAATCAAGCCAGGTTGGTGTCCTTTTGGCTAAGCAGAAAGGGTGGGATCCGTTGGTAGGAGCTGAAGTATGAGGACTCCCCCATCTTGGAGGAAACGGTGGAGAGGATTTTCGTGGGCACCAGCCCGAAGCATGGGAAGGCTGAAGCCTGAGCGACAGGAAAACGGTTGCTTCACGTTTGTCACAAACTCACCTCGAAGCACAAAAAAGGCAACTTCTTACTTCTTACCAGTTCTTTTCCAAATTTTCAAGAAAATAAAAAGAACATACAAAACCTCATTGTTAGTCATGAGTCATGAGCACAAAAGGTGGAAGATGTGTTTCCGGCAGCTGGTTGCCCTGGGGAACTGAGAAGAAGCGTTTGGTCGACCCGGCGCTGACTGGTGACTGTGCCCCGATCCGCGTTAAGCGACTCACTTTGAGAGCCAGCGGTTCCAGACGTGTCAAGCCTTGTTTGCCTTTCTGTGCACTGCCGAACTGTTAGTGTTGACCAGGATTAATAAACCCGTCCCATTATTAGGGAGTGTTCCCTCCGGGGTTAACATTACTTGGCAGTTGAAAGGCATTCTAGAATCCTTGGGTTACGCAAGGAGTCCCCCTTCTGGGATTTCGCTTTTGGGCCTTTTGGGTCACCAGCCGGCTCTGTTTTGGCCATCCAAAGCGCGAGGATTGCCTTAGCTTCCCCGTTTGCCCTGAAAGCAAGCCCAGTTTCGGCCTTTAACGAAAAATCCGGGTGCTTGGGTTCTGAATGGGCGTGCTGAATTCTAATTGCGTCAACTTGCGTCCGAAAAAGTGAGCCACGGGAAACTCGGGGGAGTTTCCTGGCGCATCAGCTGTGTGAATCGAGGCTTCGAAACGCTGCGACAGGTGTTCGATGGAAACTCCCTGCTCCTCAAGAAGTCGAAGAACCAGTACATCTTTGTGGGGGGCAACATTTTCTCCTTTGAGTCTGAGGCAGAGATATCCCGCTACTCTTCCCCAGTAGGCAACAGCGATGTGCCCTACCCCTTTGCGGTGGATACTGAGGGCAGAAACTACCTGCTGATAAACAACGTTGTTCTGAACACAGTGCCAGAAGGCAAGGATCCGTACGAGCACTTCTACTTCAGCGTCAGGTGCCAAAAGATACTTGGCTGCCCAAGGCGAAACGACCTGTTGAGCTTCCTGTTTTGACCAGTTCTGGTCCGTTCCTAGCGGCTTCTTGTCCGTTCTTAGCCGCTTCTGTTCCGTTCCTAGCGGCTTGAACATCCTGAGCTTGCTGTGTCTAACTCTTTGATCTTGGCCCCCTCTGACCTTTCCTGTTTTCATAGGATCAAAGATCAGCCTTGCTTCCCCCAAGGTTTTTGGTGGATTCCACCCGTTATATCTGTGTTTTGCTGGCTGGCTTCTCTACCAAACCCACTGCAGGGTTCCCTTTTTCTAGAAGGCCCCTACAGGCCCACAGAAACCATTCAATCGAGCCCATGTAGTGTAACCCAGTGTTCTACCATGGTTGGGTCAGTTTTCGGCTAAGGATCGACTGGCAGCTGCAGTGGAAGGATCGTGCCATGAGTTTCCCCACAGATGCTGCGGAGACGTACCATCGCTTCAGCACCATTGAGGCCAGCCCAGGGTAGCCTAGGTCCACCCCCCAGTAGGGCCCTTTTACCCTTTTTTGGGGAGGGTTCCCCAAAATAGACTACAGAAAAAGGGTACCCTTATTCTAACCTCTCTACTGGAGGACCTAGTCGCAAATCATGGGTGCTTCTGTTGACGGACCCCTTTCTTGTCAATTGGGACATGCTGCACGGCTTCGTGATGTGCCCTCAGGTTGCTCACGGGTGCCTGGTCAGCTTTCCATCAGTTCTGAGAACAGGCTTCAGCTTTCAGAAAGGGATGTGGGGGGTTGACAAGAAGGTCCCTTAGGACCCTTGGTTGGTTTCACCACGAGAAAACGATGAAATACTTCAACCGCCATGGGGAATTCGGAAACGAAGTTTTCCCAGCCCGGTCCATGGGGAAAGTGACCCATGGCCAAAACTGGCCGAAGGAACATTGATCCACCCACCCACCGATCCAATGAGCCAGGCAAGGTGTTCAGGCGGACACCTCCCGTCCGAGCACCTGGTCCTTGGGACACCCAAAAAAAGGAGATGGTGGTGAAAACCGGGTGCCACTTTTTGGCTCCCCCCCCCTTGTTTTCTTTCTCTGGCACCGAGAGATCAGGTCTCTGCCCGAACACAGATGAATTCTGGCTAAGAACCGCGTACCCGACAAAGTCAGCTCCATCGAGGCTTCTGACCGAGCCGCGCGAGCGTTATCAGCGTAAAAGGCTAAAGCATCGTCACCACTTTTCGGTTGACGATCGCGCCTGTGATCCTGAATCAGGATCCGCAGCAGAGCTTTATTCAGAGCTGGTGGGTACTCCTTGGCCGCCGAGGTTCGCCACTTCCCATGCTCATCCTTCCCGAGAGTCTGTTTCGCCCTCCGCAAGCGCCACGGTATCTGCTCAGACTCCAGGATGTGGGAGAAGCCCTGCCCGTGGACAATCATGAAGTGCGTAGGCTTTGACGACATGCCACCGTACGAATGCTGTTTGATGAGGACTTTGGCCACTCGAGGTGCTGCCACCAGTATCACAACTTGCCACAGACGCCATATCGATGGCAAGTACGATTCGCTTGGGTTCGGCTGGGTGTTCCAGCACGCCGACTGCTCCAACTCTCCACGCGATGAACATAAAGCTCAAAGCGACTTGCAGAAACCTGTTGGCGGTGCGGACCTGTCTATGTTGCCTGAGACTGACAGCACCGCGCTCGGAACCAGGTCTCACATGGCGGCGCCACCATCACATCCGCGATCCGACCTTCCCATAGATGTTGAGACCAGCAAGCCTGAATTGCCGGGTCCAGTAGATCCCAATCTGATCCATAAACGACATCCAGAGTGATCGCCTTGTAGGTTAGCCCTTGGTCGTTGCTGGCGCTGAGGTGCTCTGCCCAGTCTGTGAACCGGGCTCCTCCTGGCATCCTGCAGGGCCCTGGTACGTCATCAGAATCGCTCGGACTTGCACCAAGTGCATCGTCCTGGTAGCGGGGCGTCCGAATCGGGAATGCGCCCCCTTCGTGGTTGCTCTGGAGCACTAGCAGCTCCAAACACAAGATCCGAGAGGTCCAGGACAATCCCATCAGCCCGAGCCGCCTCTTCCCGAAGAGCTCGATCAGGAAGTAGGGGTGCTGGATGTTGAACCCAAGGCATCCTGTAAGGACGATCTCGAAGTCGGACCTCTCCTCGCCTTCCTGAACCTCGGCGTCCGAGAGAGGGTGCATGTTGGCCTGCAACCAGCTGAAACAGGAGTCCTCATGATACGTCAAATGTTGCCGAAGCCGATTCCGATCATGGTAGTCCCTAAGGCAAGCTAAGCACAGCCCTCCATCATACATCAAACGCCGCATCCCCGGGAACCGTCCATGCCGCCGGCAAAGATGGAGACGTAGTTGCCATCTTGAAGGAAAATGCTTAGGGCAGTCCAGGCAAGACCAGACAAGTGGCTGGTGCTCAGCTGCCTTTTTGGGCAAAGCCAAAAGACCCGCCGTCAGTTCTTCCGTATACTCTCCATCCCACTCCCTGAGGTGCTCGGTAGCTTGAAACCAAGTATGCTTCTCCACAGCTCTGCTGATTCTGCTCTTCCATTTGTGGCTGCTGCCAGTTGCAACGACCTCAACCACCGCAAGTCATCACGGAGGGCCTCAAACCAGCTGGTGCTCGAATGGCTGTCTTCACTCACCAACAGGTCCTGCAACTGGGTCGGTGCAGTGGTATACAGTCTGCGAAAGTATCTCAAACGTGCTGCCTTGATCAAAGTTGCAACATCTGGTACCATCAGGGTCCTGAGAACAACCAAGTCACTCACGTGGGAGGTTGAACCAGCTGAAGCCCGGAAATACCACGGTAACACTTCATCGTGAAAGCGCTCAACTTCCTCAGGAGAGCTGGAGCCAGGGCAGGCCATGTTTCACAATTATACAGCAGCTTGGAATCTGAAGAGCTGAATACGTGTGGTGACAGGCACCGGTTGATTACCAAACAGCTTCTTAGCCACACTTCTCCATGCCGATGCCGCTTGTCAAAGTCTATGCCGCACCTCAGTCTCCATGGAAGACGTGCAAAAGGATCTGCTCTTCACGAAGGTGAAGCTGATTCATCTTCTCAATGTGCAGGTCGCGCCTCCATCGAGCTGCCCGTGTCCCCGCAAACCTGAGAAGAACCTCTGTTTTGCCTTGCTTGTAGTTGACCTGCCACCCGTGCTCCTTCATGCGGTTATGGATGAGGGACATGGTGAGGGTCACCTTGTCCACCAGACTGTCAGCATCCGTACTGGGGACAAGAACTGCCAAGTCATCCACCCAAACCACCGGCGGTATATGCTGGAAGCCAGGCGAGTGAAGGATATTCTTGCGATCCTGATTCAAGCGCCGAAGGACCTTGGCCATAACCGTGGTGAAGGCTATGTCAGCCGCAGGAGTTCCTGGTCTGACTGGTCTGGTGCCTTTTCGGCTGCGAACCACTTTCCTGTCCTCTCGTTGCCCTTTGCGTTGCACAAATAACCACGAGTTGAAGGGCACTGGGCGGCATTCTGAATATCCTTCCTCAGCCCAAACTGATCCAGCGCTGACTGCCTCCCGAGTTCAGAAAGGGGAACAGCATCCCAATCATCCTCTGTCATCTGATCTAGTGGATCACCGCAAAAGGACATCCTACTCGTAGTGTAGAACGCTTGTGCCAGGTCCACGAAGATCACCGCAAAGGAAATCTTTCTAGCCACCGCTAGGCTCATTTGAGCCCTAAGAGCCTGGGAGGCATAGTCAATGCCCATCACGGGAAGACCTCCAAGTTGAAGCGGTGAGAGATGCGGTCTGATGCCCAACATGATCTTTTCTCGCAGGATCGCCTGACAACATCCTGTGACAACTGAGGTCACACATATACTGCGGTAGTTGCCAATGTGGTCGAGGGGGCCAGCGCCCTTGTACAAAGGCATCACCCTGCCCCCTTTGGTGGCCATCGTGTCAGCCATAAGATGGCTGCGAATTTCCGCGGCTCCGCCTTGGCGAGTTTCGGGGGGATGCCGATGAGGTCGTAGGCCTGCGCACTGCTTTATCAAGCTCAAAGGTGGTAGGCATAGACATGGCGTCCGACGGAAGACTCGCAACCATGAGTTGAGCCCAGTCGTTGCCATCCTGAACGAGGTCGCCATGTTCTCCAGCTCGATTTTTTCTCCATCCTCAATGGCAGCAAAATGTGCGCGACTTTTTTTCTGCGACTCTGGCAAAGGTAGCCGGAGAGCCTTGCACAGATTTACGCAGCCCCGGAACGACCTTACGCACTGCCGCCCACATCCTCTTGGGGTCAACATGACCAAGGTCATCGGATTGCCGTTCGGCATTCTATGAAGTTCGGCCAAACGATCCCTGTCCAGTGCTGACCTCAACCTGGAGGCTAAGGTAACGGCCGCTCTCCGACTGTGGCAGGTGGCCACCCATCGTTGGCGCTCAACGCTTTCCGCACGCCCATCTCACCAAGCCAGAAAAGAATCTCAAGATGCCACGATAGTACACTCAAGACTGTTGACCCAGAAGATTCCAAGCTTCATTGGACGGCCAAACCGGTTGGGCTTTCTTTCTGGACTTGGAAAATAGAGGGCCCTGGTTTACCTGGTGGTTCAAGCACCTACCAGGCCCATTTGTTTTCTCATAAAAAGGACACCTATGGTTGAAGGGGCTGGGAGCTCCAGGCCGAGGCCTGCTTCTCTGTGCGGAAGGGCGACTCGGTGGAGGAGATCCAGACAGAGGCGCGCTTTGCGGAGGTGGTCCAGCAGCGCCGCGGCCACCGGGGCCACCGGGGGCCGGGGCGGCGCGCGCTTTTTTTTTTTCGGGCTGCGGCGGTTTCACCTTGGGTTTGACACCATGGTGGGTGCTCCTATCTTGACGCAGGCCGAAAGGGATGATAGATTTCAGGGTGGACTAAAACATGAGAATCAGAAAAGTACTTTTGTAGAGAAGCAAGGGATATCAATGGAAATACTCTCGGAAACGACTACTGTGCTTCGAGTAATCCCCACATGCAAAAGTTGCTTGACCAATTTGGACTGCAAGCACTCAGGCACCAAAAGGTCAATCCGACTGCGTGCGGTTCCTCAAGCATGCTGCTGGCTGGTGCGATCGCGAAGAAACCCAGTCAAACCAAAATGCAAGCAATGCAGAACTGACCCTAACCTAACCAAAAACAGGTGGGAATTCGGCACTTAGATTCTTCGAGGGGCCAGTCAAGCTCTTGCGAGGGGACATCATTTGCAGCCCCAAGATCCAACGACATGGGTCGGTTGTCCGGCGCAGCTCAGTTGTTGTCCAGGCCAGCCGGCCTGTCACAGCTGTTCTGGTCTAGGCACTGGCAGGAGCCTCAAGCTTCGGACTGTCGCAGCCGGCCATTGGCGGGAGCCTCAAGCTTCGGACTGTCGCAGCTGTCCTGGCCACTGGCGGGAGCCTCAGGCTTCAGGCTTCTTGGTGGGGATTCGCTGGATGCCTTAGCGGGCTTTTCTTGAAGGCTCGAAGGGTCAAACAGACAAACGATTTTATTCGTCGTGAGTATTGGCCAGGGAGCTGTGGTAACCGACCAAGCTTGGCTCCAAATTGTTTTCGCTTGCGCCCAAAGCATGGAAGGCATCAAGGTTCAATCTTGATGGGGCCTAGTAGGCCCCAGGCTTCCTTGGAGGGGTTTTGGTCTTTGTTGGAAGGTTTTGGGCTTCAACGCCGGCCCTTGGTGAGATTTCATTTTTCCACACAAAGGGGTTGTTGTCTAGTGGAAACAAGGGAGTTGTGTCCACGGCTCACAGGCAGGTTCTTCTTAGGCTCCTCCCACAAGAAATCGGAGACGTGGTCCTTTGGCCAGCCAAGGTGGGCCCGCGAACTGGGCGTGGCCTTTCTGAAGGAGAAAGCGGAATTGGTGGAGGGGGTTTGCTGAACTCGAAGGGGCACAGCGCGCCGGCGGCCCAAAAAGGTGGGTTGCTGGTACGTTTCAAGAGCTTGTTCCAGGACAAATTCTCCTGCGCGCACAAATGTGCCAGACCTCAAAATGAGGAATGGAGCCAACAAATCGGACCAGCAACCCCCAGTGCGAGCCCAGAGCGCGATTGGGTGGCGGCCGCCTCCTGCGGCTCGCTGGGCTTGGCATCCAGACACGAAACCAAATCGCCATTCCTGCCGCGTTACAGTACTCAGGCAACGAAAGCTTTGGGGAGCTCACCTCCAAGCGTATTTGCTTCTAAATATGTACATAGAATGAGCGGTTTCCTTTTAGCTTCCCTTGGGACAACCTCAGGATGCGGCGAGTTCTGCCGTTGGATGCTGTTGTGTCGCAGGATGCAAGTTTGACTGGCTTCCGAAGTTTGACAAACCTACCGCATATATGTTTCTCTCTCTCTCTCTCTCTCTCTCTCTCTCTCGACATATATATATATATATATGTACATAATACATCCGGTGCGATCTGCACGATGAGTGCAGGGGGCATCGGAATACATACAGATATATATGTATATATATAAATATGTACATATATCGTGTCAGCATATTAAGTGCGTCAATCCAATGGACCCAAGATCTGGCTGTTGTTTTCAATCCTTTTCTGGCGTCCGAGAAAGTGTACGTCAACCACGTAGGACCTGCCTCATGGGGAACTGCCCCTTTTAAAGCGCCTCGTACCCACCAGCCAAACCAAGGTGCAGTGCTTGAGGTTAGACGGATGCTACCTTGGGCCCGGGGAGCTCGAAATTCACAGCCAAGCTCTGTGAGACTTTGCCCCAGGCTCTCGGCTTATATTGGCTCCAGCGAAACGCCGCCCACGGTCCGCGCCTGTAAGCTGCATCAAGGCATCAAGGCTGGGCTGTCAGATTGGGAAGCCCAGTCCTTTTTTTCAACAAGGTTCCAAGTGCTTAACCATTTACTTTAGTTGGGCAAGTGAGCCGAAGCCTGCTTAGAGGGGAGGCGGTGTTTGAACGAAGAATTGGGAGCCCTCCGATTTGTTTGTGTTTGCCGCAAAGGGCAACGAAGATGAATCCACCATCAAACAAGCGTTTTCCTTCAAGAACACTTGGGTGTCGAAATTTGTGGGTGGAGTTCATGGGAAGAGGATGAAGTCAACTTGGAGCGATTGTTGACTTGAGCAATGTTCAGGGGATCCTATATACGGGTTCTTTCAAAAAAAACACGCGTTCCATCACATTCCAGAGCAATCAACAGCATTCTGCCATGTGTTGCTATGGAGCTGGTGACTTGGGGCCCTTCGGTTTTCGGAAAAGTGAAGGACTGGGGTTCCAACGCAAAGGGTTTTTTTTGCAAGCTGCTTTCCTCCTAAGCTCGATTTCTGACCTCTTGGGGTTTCTTTGAGATTTTGCAAGGGGTCTCTTTGGGTGAAGAAGCCCTAAGACCTTCTCAAGCTACGTCTGCCAGGCCATGGCTCTCCTGCGTCAGGCCGTGCGCTCTGTGTCCCAGGTGAGTCCGACAGCGAAGTGTTCGGACCCTCGCTCCTGGACGTTCGCCGCTTTCCGGGATCGCCGGTTGTTCTGGTGAACGCCTGGTTCGTTGGCCGCCAAATCAAATCGGCGAGGGGCGGTTTGGGGCAGCTGTTCGGGACCAGAGGGTTCCAGGTTGGGGGCTTGGGGAGAATTTTGCCTTTTTTCAAGGCCAGCCCCCCCCTCAGGTTTGCAGCAGAAGCTTGGGTTCCTGAAGCCGGAGGGGGGGAAGTGCACGGCAACCATTGGCATTGGGCTCTGTCGGATCAACGCCGTGCCTTTCTTCGTCTAGTTGAACGGCATTCTGGCCTCCTTTGTTCACCATGGGCAGTTTCTATTTCCCATGTGAGGGGTGTGTCGCACACATCTTCCCGACACAAAAAAGGGTCCGGACCTGCGCGAGCTGCTCAAATTCCGCCAGGTCTCCGCCCTGCGTGCGGCGCCAGGCCTAGATCCCGAGATCCCTAGATCCGAACCCTTGGGCCCGCGGTCTTGGGCAAGCGGTCTTGGGTGTTTTTTTGATATTCATGCCCTCAAAGTCGACAGGGTTTTAGAAAACCGGGAAAATGTATTGAGACAAGTTTCTGAAACAAAGCAGATTCGCGGTGAAGTTGAGAGGGACTTGCACGCACTCCCTGAATTTCACACCAATCAAGTGGACAAGAAAACCAGCCATTCTCATGGTTTCATGTGAGCCAAGGGTATGAAATTGGAGTGGGCCTATTGCATTGTGCAGGTATCGGTTTTGGGTAGGCGGTTTTCTTGTCGAAATAAAGTCGCGGGTGACCATTCACATGGCTTCCCCCTGACATACCCTGCCGCCAGGTGCGGCTGTCCTGTGCCGTGCCCCGGGAGCGATGGACGTGAAGGCACTCTTGATCTTGCCGCCGTGGTCTACACATCCTGCGACTTGGGGTTGGAAGCGATGGATAAGGAGCTTGGCCATTGTAAGGATTGCTATGAAAGGAAACATGACCAGACCTACAATTCAGTGTTTCACAAGTATATGGGCAAATTATGGTGACCTCGCAATTTGGGGTTGCGACAGAAAACTACGATGAAGGCAGCTTTGTCGGGTGTCCCTTGTTCAGATTCAGATTGGTGAATGTAGCTATGCTACATTCATACACGCATTGACGCCATGGGAAAAGCTTGAGATAGCACGAGTTGTGTCAGCAATAATGTTGACCCCATATTAATCAACCCCTGTTTTGTTCAGTTTATCAATAGGGGGGTGTCTCTGGGATTAGTGAGGAATCATCTCTTTTGGAGAGGAACATCCCCCTATGAATAAATTGGGGTTGATGAATATGGTGGCGGCGTCTTGGCGGTGTCCCCTTGGCGCAAAACAGTTGCGTCCCAGCGGTGTTTTGGCGTCGTCCCGCTGCCTTTTGCTTGGCCGTGTCTCAGTGTTCGGGCTGGTGATGTACGTCCTTTTTGGTGGTGAGCGAGTAGTGTTGGTGGCTCTGCGGTGCCCAGTCTCGATGATGCTTTGGTCATGGGAATCTCGGTGGTTCGGGGTTCAGGTGCCCGAGTGACCAGGGATTCGTCAGTGATCAACTTGCGCGATGTTTGACGGTGGCCTGCAGGTTTCTTGGTTTCTCTTATCTTGATTAAGCATGGGCCCTCACTGATCCTTGCTGCTGTGCGAGCAAGTGATAACGTTCTTCGAATCGGCCCAACATTTTCCCAAGTTGAAAGGGGCCAGGTCCTCTTGGTATGGAAAATTGGATGGGAGCACGATTCCAGGACAAATCCCTTCACGGTCAGCCAGGGAAGCGAAAGAAGCGCTAGGACAGAAAGGGAGCGGCCCATTTCTCGCCACATAGTTTCATAGTGTCGTTAGGCCTTTATAGATCCTTATAGTCTACTCACTTCTCCAAACCAACGTGCAGAGTTTTTTGAGTGATCTTTACGAAAACAACCGGACCTGCGGGCGCGCGATTTGTCTCACCCCAGCTGTGATTCGTTTGCTAGGCAACTTTGAGCCCAATGCTCCCGACCATGGGCCTAGGCGCGTTGCACCGATGTGAGGCAAATCGGATTGTAGCTCGCTTTGGACGGAACCAGGGTCTTTATTTGAATTCACATGAGCTGTTGTCATGTTGATGTATACATCTTAGACTTTTGACCAAGCAAGCGGGGTGAGCAGCTGTGATTCCAAACAAAAACCGCCCTGGCTTGACCCCGTGCATTTTGAACTTACATTATCAAGGCTCTAGTGCTATGTTCATTGTTGGTATTGTTAATGTTATTGTTGTTGCTGTCATTATCATCATCGCGATCGGTGTTGTCGTCATTGTTATCATTATGTTGCTAATATCACAATTATTATCACTATCATATGACTATTGACTATTGTGTTTTATTATTATTGTTATTATCAGTAGTATTATTTTTGTTATTATCATTATTATTATTATTCTCAGTTATGATTGTTAAGCATAATCGTGTGGATCCAAACCAAAAACAAAACAACACCCGCCCCCCCCCCCCCCAGGCAAGCCCCGAGAAAGTGGATTCAAGAGATCAGGTGGTGGTTTGGAGTGGTTTGTCTTTGGAGGGCAAATGGGAAATCCGCCTTGACCCGCAACTTCCACTGGCGTTTCAGAATAGACCCAAATGGTAGATTGGTTCCCTCAAGACAACGGACAAGAGGGCACTCCCGTGTCGGAAGTTGGAATCGATCATTGGACATATTTTTATTTTGCTCCATCAAGTAAATGGAGGTTATATACGTGAATTCCAAAAACAATAAAGGAGCCTGGTTGAAAACACAGGATCTTGATCGCTGTGACAGCCCCGTTCCCATGAACCTCCCAAAACACCGGGTGTTCAAGTTTAAAGGGCACCCCCCAAGAATGGGTTGGTTTCCTGCTGGTTTCTGTTTACAACCATTTTAAAAGGGGGTATCCTTTTTTGTCATGACCGACTTCCATGATTCCATATTCTCGCAAATGGCTCGGCTTTAACGAATGCCGCCCGCAGTCTGAGTATTTGAGAACCGTGATCCTTTGTTGTCCCTTGTTGGTGTTGGCAATCTATCACCACCAGAAAACAACTTTTCTCGTTTTTTTCGAGGGGACGGAAACGCAAATGGAAGTTAGTCTTTATTTGGCTTTCCCAAAAGCAAGCTAGAACAGAGGGGTAGGTATGTGTTGTTTCCCAGACACCCTTTTCAGCACCAAGCTTGGACCGATCAAGGGGGCGAAAAAACTAAATGGAAGTGTAGGCCCCTTTTTACTTGCTGAGGCAATGAGTCGATAGCTTATGAGCCATTCCTTGTGGCTTCTCTTTGGCAAATGGAAGAGATTTCAGAGCTTTGAGGCCTGGCCCGGCCAGGCGCTCCCATCTCCAAGCGCCATGCGGGAGTGTCTGTGCTGGGCTGCGCCATTGCCATGGTGGCCGTGGGAGGCTGTGCGCAGGCAGGGGGTCGCGTTTTTTTTTTGTGGGCGGCAAGTAAGGCACCGGCAATGCAAAAAAGGAACATGGATCAGATAACCCAAAGTTGTTGGCTTGGATTGGTGGTTCGGATTCGGATTTGAACCACTTTTATAGAGGGTAAATCCTTAACTCCACAAAACCACCGGGTCCAAACCTCCAACTGACGGAAACTGATGACAGGACTCGCTTTGCGAGTTGAACAAGCTGTGTGATGTCTGATCATGGGCCAGTTTTTGATTAGAAGAAGCTGATTTGGAGTATCCTGCTGGAGTGAGGGGGTTTGTTCCAACGCACTCACGGCAGCCTCTTGGCTCTCTGCGAGAGGAGGGGCATCTCTTAAGCAATCATGAAGCACAGGTGTCCCCCCATTTTGCAACATGGGGGGGGGTGTTTAAGTTCCTGAAGGGGTTATATTGCAGCCTTGCCCCTCCAGCCCCCTTGCACGGAGTTTCAGAAGCGATAGATCCCTCAAATGTCCTTGGAGTTGTTCCTTCATGAAACTTCAAGCCTTTTGCATTCTTTTCCTTTCCTGTTGTTCCAGCATTGTTTTCAACGTTTGTCTTGGTTTTGTTTTGAGTTTGTGCAGAACATGTCTTCATTGCTTCCCGTGTCATGACCTTCCCACTTGGGCTCAGCGGCAGCTTTCTGACGGTAGGGCATCGGCCAGCTCTTTGCGGCGCTGGTGGTGGGCATGGCAAGGAACCCATCCATGAAGGAGGACCTCTTCACGTGAGCCAGGGGTTGGGTGGGAGGGTGAGACGGAGGGGAGAGGAGAGGGGGAGGATGGGTGGGAGGATAGGAGAGGATGGGGGAGGGTGGGGGGGGAGGGGGAAAGTGGGGAGACGAGGTTTGATCACACAAAGGCATGCTTGGTGGCGGGGCATCAAAACAGAATGCCAAAAGGCCACCATGTTCAAGTGATCCAGGATTTGAGAAGAACGCAGGTGGGCACCCTCTTCGGACCGATTCGAGTCTAGAGCATGGTTTGTGGCTGTATGTTTTCCATTTTCCCTGAGAACACCGAGAAGTTCGGAGCAGTCTGCAGCTACGCAAGATGCAAAACCAATGCAGTTGGCTTGACTGCTTGTTCATTTGAACATGTTTCCTCATGCAAGCAATTCTCGATGTGAGAGATCAACCATGTGAGGGTGGAAGTTGGGAAATTGAGAAATGCGGATGCCGAGGGGAGTGAAAGCCAGGCGACCCCAAACAGGAGGGAGGCATGTGTTGCGTTGAAGAGAGAAGTCCCAATCATCTAGTCGCGGGGGGGCGGGGGGTGGGTGGGGGTGGGGTGGGGGTGGGGTGGGGGGCCTTTGCATGCAATTCCTTTGGTTTACGACAGTAGACTCACGCTTGTTCTGCTTTCAATGCCTCCTTTGGTGGCTTGAAAAGGTCAGGCAAAAAAAACGAAAAGCCATTTGGTGGGTTTAAGGTGTGCTGAGCGATTGCCTGTCTGCCGGCCTGCCTTTCTGCTTGTCTGCTGGACCTATACCTTCCGTGGTTATACAAAAATCTAGCAATCTGGCGAGGGGGACAAATCGGTGGGGGTGGGGGCAAAGCTGAGGTATCATTGGTTTAACTCCATTCCGCAGAAGTGACGTGCCGAATTCGCGCTGGTAAGGTACACGCTGATCGGGATGGGTTTCTTGGAGTTCTTGGCCATTGTGGTCATCCTCATCGCAGGCATCGTCAGCGTGTTTGTGTGTGTGTGTGTGTGTGTGTGTGTGTGTGTGTGTGTGTGTGTGTGTGTGTGTGTGTGTGTGTGTGTGTGTGTGTGTGTCTGTGTGTGTGTGTCTGTGTGTGTCTGTGTGTGTGTGTCTGTGTGTGTCTGTGTGTGTCTGTGTGTGTGTGTGTGTGTGTGTCTGTGTGTCTGTGTGTGTGTGTGTGTGTGTGTGTGTCTGTGTGTCTGTGTGTGTGTGTGTGTGTGTGTGTGTTTGTGTTTGTGTTTGTGTTTGTGTTTGTGTTTGTGTGTGTGTGTGTCTGTGTGTGTCTGTGTGTGTCTGTGTGTGTGTGTGTGTGTCTGTGTGTGTCTGTGTGTGTGTCTGTGTCTCTGTGTCTCTGTGTCTCTGTGTCTCTGTGTGTCTCTGTGTCTGTGTCTGTGTGTCTTTGTGTCTGTGTGTCTGTGTCTGTGTGTGTGTCTGTGTGTGTGTGTCTGTGTCTGTGTGTCTGTGTCTGTGTGTGTGTCTGTGTGTGTGTGTCTGTGTGTGTCTGTGTGTGTCTGTGTGTGTCTGTGTGTGTCTGTGTGTGTCTGTGTGTGTTTGTGTGCGAGTGGGAGTGTCTGTGTGTGTGTCTGTGTGTGTGTCTGTGTGTGTTTGTGTGTGTCTGTGTGTGTGTGTGTCTGTGTGTGTCTGTGTCTGTGTGTGTCTGTGTGTGTCTGTGTGTGTTTGTGTGCGAGTGGGAGTGTCTGTGTGTGTCTGTGTGTGTCTGTGTGTGTCTGTGTGTGTGTGTGGGTGTGTGTGTGCGAGTGGGAGTGGATGTGGGTGTGGGTGTGGGCGTGAGTGTGCGTGTGCGATGGGCGTGTGCGTGCCACGTTAGAATGCCTTCGGGTAGGGTAGTTATGGACGGGACATCGACCCGAGTTTGAAGGCAACCCTTCTCGATCCTTTGCTTACTTAGGGTTGGAAGGGATGGTCTCATGAACCCCTGGAAGTGAATTTCGGCGATGACCACGCCTCCTAGTGATACTATGACTATGACCGGCACCAGGGCTTAGGACGCGGGATTCCACTTAGGATGATTCCTCTCTCCGAAGGTAACCGAGGCTTTCCGGCGGCGATTCGGCCTGTGGCCACTATATTCCAGTGTCGTGGAAACCTGGACACTTGGAGACTCTGTTGGAAGCACCTGACTGAAATAAGATGGTTGCAAAGTCAACCCGAAGCTTTGACCGGCGAGGGGTGCAAGCCAGAGAAAGAAACACCCCGGATCAAAATCAACCAGAGGTTCTGTCCGGGCGTCCACCGAGAATGAAATAGCCGCAGATCCAGTTACCCTTGCTTGTTCCTTGCTTCCGTTTCAAGTGGTCTTGGGTTTCGCTTCTAAACGAGGCAACCACATCCAAGAACACAACCCTGGTTTTCCCAACACTTGCTTTAGATCTAGCGTTCCACCAAAATGAGACACGCCACTGCGAGGCCTCTTGCTGTACTCTGAGTGAGCAAGAATCACGAGGCGGGAGCTTGAATGGTCTGTTCGAGCAGCATTAGATTTGCTTGGTGCGATAGGTAGAGCATGACCTTGTCCGGGTGTTGGAAATGAGCCGTTTGGGGATTGCCTTAAAGGAAACCACCAGTTGGATGGTTTATGGGGGGTCATTGCCTCATTCCCAGCTGAGCACCACCAAGTTTGTGCAGCTTGCCAAGGAAGTTGCCTCATTGCCGGGTTGTTGGTAGATTCTTTGCTGCGAGCTGTATCGCCTGTTTTGGGGCTAAGAATGGATCGACATCGTTTGGCCTCTTTGGCCTGGAACCCACCGCTTTCCCATGTTTCTGCTGCACTGTCGAGTCATCACCTTCCCTTGACCGACAGACTTGGCAAAGTTGCTGGTGTTTGCCTTGTTTGTTGTTTCTTCTTTTTCTTGGCCGATTTTATCATTGACCAGCACCACTTCCACAGAGCAATCACAAGCCTCACCTGGTCGCAAGTCGAATCTCAGCTGGGTGAGCGTCGCTGAGCCCAGAAGATACTGTGACTGGACAAGCTGTTTTGTTTTGCTAAAATTCATAGTCATCACGTGCGACAGAATTGGGCCGACGCCTGGGCAAATAGGGTCCGCGAAAGCGATGAACCCCCGTCTCAAAATGGGACACGGTGCTTGTTGGTTAGGTAACCAGGGCTTTATTAATAGGCGTGCATGTGTACAGACCAGCTCCAGAGAGGACACATGAACATCTTTTCGGATGGCCTGTTTCACACGTTCCCAACAGCAGCCCACATCTCGGAGCATTTCTTTTTTCAGTTAGCACGGGCTGTGTTCCACAGCATTTGAGGTTTTGAGCCCAAATTGCAACCAAGCCATACAGGTGGTCAGTCTAATGTTTCTTGGCCTTTGTTCAAAGGACTGTACCCACTCACTGGAACATCTTCAAAGCTTTGTGGGTGTAGGGGCTTCAACCATGCAGGTATTTTGAGACTTTCAGATCAGTTTGCAGTTTGCACAACCGTATATTGGTACTGGTTCCAATCATCTACCACCATTTAGCTTTGTCTCAAAAACCATCAGAAACCGGATTGCTCCCAAATGAGCAGCAATGAGCACTTTTGCCGTTCTACTCTGAGAGTGCTGACAGCCCACATGTTCATGAGGAACATGGATTGCACGAAGGCCAACTGTGTGCAAAGCTGAGAAGGGGGGGGTGTTTGATTGTTTTGTTTTGGACAGCACCAAGGAAGGCTTCTCTCTCAAACAGACAGCTCGAAATGAGGCTCTCGGGACCACAGCGGCGTGGGCCCGCTGAGAGAGCGGCATAGCTTGGAATCCAATTTTTACTTCGGGGCGTAGCTTAATAGTCACAGAACAGATGGGTCTGATTGGTGTTCACAACTGATTTGAAACCACAGCCAGTGCTCGATTTATTGTTTTGCGAGATTGGGTACTTTTCCCTGGGGCATGCTTCATATTATGGCCACTTGGGAGTTTGGAGATGAAAGCGGAGCGGCAGATCGCTGAGCACCCAGATGCCAGATTCAGCAGATCGGCTTGCAGTGAGCTGCGCAATGAGCAATCCCTGCTGCCCAGTGGTGCCCCTTGTGTTGTCTTTAGTAACAACACCAGGGGTATGTTTTTGTTTCCATGGGAAACCGGCTGGCAAGGAGGAATTGGTCGGGCAAGCTTCGCGCTATGAGTTTTGTAGATGCAGCTGGCAAACGACGCTAAGTGGTGCGTGGATAAGGGGGCCTACCCGAACTCGGAGGGTGCTGGGCAGGTGATGTGCTGTGCTGTATGCCTTTTGCATGACACCATTTGCTGTTTTTTTGTGATAGGCATTAATGCCATGTGATGCGTTGTGATATGATGCGATGTGATGTGATATGACTCAATGGGAGGGGAAGATATGCTATGATAAGTTGTGACATATGATGGATATATATAGCCTATGACCTATGATGTACGACAAATGAGATATGAGACTTGATAAACGGCGTACTGTAATAGTACTGTATGAAATATGTGATATGCTATACAACGTATGAGATTTTATTTGTGATACATGACATATCATAGATGATGTTTGATACGTGGCCTAAGATATATGATGCGTGGTATATGATAGTAGTTTTTCAAGATTTGTTGCCTTGGCGTTTGAGTTTTCTCCGGGGTTTCTTCCTGAAAACTGAAGAGGGTCTTCCCTGTGGCTTGCGAAATGGTGAAGCCCAGGACCAAAGGCGGCAGATGACGTGGGTCCCAGTCAGTTTTCGCCCATCATGTCACCGCAGCAAGAAAATCGGACGCCGCCCAGTGTGGCTCCAGCTCCCACGTTTGACTGAGATTGATCCAGTGCTTCAAGGCTTCAGACAGGGGAAGCGGGTGAGCCTTGGACAACGCCAGGCTTAACCAGCCGCTTTGTGTTCGCCTTGGCGTTTGTGGCTTTGCGAGGGACTTGGCAACGCAGTGTGGCCATGGCCGGTTGCATGTTGAGTTCGACAATTTACTTGCCAAGGTTTACTTGTTGACCCCCATTTTGATTCTTGGCCCCTGTATTTTGTCAGAAGAGTTAAGTTTAAAGCCCGACTCACACGTCACTTGCCTGTTGCGAGTATGTGCGCTGACAAATTGAGCTGGTTGTCATTGAAGGTCTTTTTGTTGAGCGAACGAAGCCCAAACTTGCGCCGATTCGACATCACCCCGCATCTGTTTGCTTTCGATCTGTCATGGCTATTTGATTGGATCTTTGGACTTCAACTTGTTGGTTGAAACAATGGATTTTCCATTGGACCCACACACAGTTTTCAACTTTTGGCAGAGGGGTCGTTGCGGCAACCAAGCGTGTGTGTGCGTATGTGCGTATGTGCGTGTGTGCGTGTGTGGGTGTGTGTGTGTGTGTGCTGTTCACCTTGCCGGAAGATGGCACCAAGCCTTCCCCGTACCAGTCCTCTGGTTGCGCCCCTGCCAGGCCAAGTCAGCCAAATCAGCAGTCCGCCAGCCTAACCAGACCCACAAACCCAAGCCAGCCCTCCAACGTCTTCTTTGAGGGTACCCCCTTTTTGGTTTTGTACGAGAAAGCCAAAAGGAACACCATTTTGGCAGGTCCCCAAAAAGCATTGACACCCATATTTTGCGTTTTTCAGGCAGCGATGTTGGGCTTTGACCCCTCCTTTCCTGACCCCTCCCGCTTTAAATTATGACATTTTGCAGCCACACACTGAGGTGTCTTGAGATACCTTTACTTTTTCCAAGACATATTCGATTTGGTTTTCCTCAAACCTATCCACACATCGTCCCAAAATCATATTCGAGTCGGCCAAGCGCCCAAGCACACTGCGCCAGCGCAGGCCATGGCTCTCCTGCGACAGGCGGTGCGCTCTGTGTCTCAGGCGGGCAACCGGGTGTGGAGGTCTTAGACTTGGTATTGCCAACCCTGTTTCACTGGAATTGGACTCAACGGCTTTACTACTGGACAGTATTGTGGGGGAGTTTCCTGAAACAATCGACGGTGCCTGAACTTTCACCCCTTTGATGTTTGCGCGTTTGCCCAGTGCTTTTGGAGAGGTTTGTGTCAAGAAGTCTGACGGTTGGGGGGGGGCAAAGTGAAGTTCGAGGTCTAGGCTTAGGGCTTAGCTTTGGAATGCCGGCGGAGGAGAGCCACGGAGAAGCAGGTGCATAAGATTCGCTAGGTTTGGATATTGTTGCTTTTCCAGCGTGTTTTTGGATGCCAGCAGGTTTCAGGGATCCCAGGAGGGTGCTGCAGGCTGCTTTTGGGGATACCATGGCAAGGGTCCCTGAAAGTGCTTCTGGTCTGCTTTTGGAGGAATAGCGCCCAAGCCTCTTTTTTCCGGAGGGCGGTGTTGGCATCCCGGGATCCTACAAGGAACCCTGAGCCACTTCTCTTAGAGGGCACCTTCTTTGGGAGGGAGCCCAAGTTATTTTCGGCGGTTTCAAAGGGAATCTATCACTACTGGACATATGTTTTTTCTTTCCAGGGGGCTTGAGAAAATGGAAGAATGGGAAAAACAACCATTCGGCCGTGGATGTGTGCGGATCGAGACATTTCCTTGCCCCGATATGACTCGATTTGTTCGGCCTATATGAAAGAGACCTGGCCCCCTGCAGTGGATCTTCCCCTTGCACTGATGGCAGGAAAACTTCTGCCCGGCATCCCCATGGTGTGAGTGAAGAGTACAATTGGCCTCTCAAAATGGAACCAAGTCTTCCACTCTGGGTTCTGGGAGCTTTCATGGAACTGGGGGGGAAGTTCTCACTCCCTGAGTTACAGGACTTTAACAACTTGTTCGGAAGACCATTTTGGTAAATCAATTGGTCCAGGACTTTTTGGGCAGTCTGCGTCATGCAATCCCCACAGCTTGCCGCACAGCGGCAGGTCTCTGCTTTGCGCGCGGCTGCGCCAGGCGCTTTTGGGCGAGTCGACCAGTGGGTTTGAGAATTCAACGCTTGGTTTTTGCCCTTGACTGTTTATGGTTGGTTCAAATCCCATTTCTAGTTGCCCAAGTTTGTTCAGGATCCGGCTTTCACCAATTTCTTGGGTTGGTTGGTTTAAGTCTAGTCCAGACTTAGAAACGCTTCTGCTTGCATTTCCAGCTTTTCTTTTTGGAGATTCCTTGGAAAAGGTGTGTTTCTGGCTCCACGCTCATGCTCCCCATTCTTTCCAGGGACCCTTCTTTTCAGGAAACCATCAAAAACCCAGGGGAAACAGCCGGTTCTTGAAAAGAACGATGGTTGAACAAAATGGGGAATCACCCCCTAGATTAACACAGATCTTTCACCCGCTTTTGCGCGCGAAAGCGGCACGCTTTTGCCAGGTGCCGCCGCCTTGTGCCGTGTGGCAGCCCCGCTGGATGGCAAGGCCAAGTGGACCGTTCTGGTGTCGGAGGCTAAATCGGAACACCCCTGTTAGCTCATTTTGATTGCCTTCGCTTAAGGTGTGGCACTGGTGCTTTTTGCTCTGTAAACCCTCGCTTTTCCAATGCCATCAGAGGGCACCCTGAAGGGCGCATGCGTCACCCGGCGGTGCCGCATGGGATGAGTTTTGCACTCGGTATCCGCCTTGGGCGGGTGCTACGGCAAAGAGTGCCGCGGCTGGCAGCTCTGCCGTCTCTTTGTGACTTCGCATGCGCTGCCCATTCAGTATACGATTTGGACTTTGACTGAGATGTGGGTCAGTTTAACCCACAGATTACTTCCCACGGTGCCGCAGATGTTGTCACGGAATTGTCTCGTTGGGGATTAGTACGATAGACACTGGGACAGAAAAAGGCAAACCACATGGGTGCTCTTTGTTGTGGGTGATGTTGGCTTCGGATCACGCAGCCAGCACCACGTTTTTCAGTTGGAACTTCGATGTACTAAAAGGAGAACCACCCCTCAATACTGCTTGGCTTCCGAAGTTAAGATTGCCCTTGTTGCTCAAAAGAAATGGAAGGCGCAGCCAAAGTCATCATTTTAAATACTTTCCCGGGATCCATGGCATCCAAGACCAGCCCATTGGATTGGAATCTGGTCAAGCGGTCTGGTGGAAAAGCGGCTCAAAAGCAGATGGCAATCAGGTTTCAAGTTCACAGAGACAACTTTCCGCACTGCCCGTGGGTAGTGCGCCACGGCTCTGAGAGTCATGTTTTGGGTAGCGCCTTGCCACGCTTTACTAGGTCATGTGAGAGTCTAAAAGATGGATCAAACCCGTAAGTTGACAATGGCAGCAGGTTTTGAGACAAGCCATTGTGTGTTTCTTCTTTTTTGAAAACCAAAACTGTTCTTCTTTGTTGAAGACCAAAAACACATAAGACACCAAAGCATTGGGTCTTTAGGGAGGAAAACAATATACTATTTTTGGTGTCCGTCGTTTGGGGTTTCTCGACCCCGGGGACTCCGGGGATGCCTGGTCGGCGGTCCATTGTGCCAGGCCACGCTGAGCCCAATGCTCTCCATGGGCCTGGGTGCTGCCGGCCAAGTTATGGGGAGGGGCTTCGCTCGATTGTTCATGTGGACCCCATATGGCTGGGGGTCAAAATTAATGGGATCCCATTCTGGGGTAGGTGCACCACCCATTTTAGTCTATTTTAGTGAGGATTGGGATGTTCGTTGGGTTAAGAATATGTTTATTTTATTTTGTTGGTTTTAAAGGGAATCTATCACTACTGGAAATATTTTATTGCTTTTTCCAGGGGACTTCAGCCAATGGAGGATGTGGACCCCATATTACTCAACCCCAGTGTATTAATAGGGGGTGCTTTTGCCTGGGTGAAATGTGAATCACCACTTGACCCAGACAGGCAATCCACCGGCGCCCCCCAACAACTGCTTGCCGTGTCCAAAACAACACGTGATGTTGACGCCATGTTAGTAAACGGAAGCCTGGTTTATTAATAGAGGGGTGCTTTTCTTTGGTTGAAATGTGGGGAATCAGACCACTTTTTGGAGGGAAACACCCCTTTATTAATAAACTGGGGTTGATTCATATGGGGTCAACATTATTTGGTATCTGATCTTTAGACTTCAATTTTTTGGTTGAATTCATTTGGGTTTTCCGAGTTGAACCCACAAAAAGTGATTCAACGTTTTTGAGGAGGGGTCGTTGCAGCAATTAAGTGAATTTGGTCTGTCTAGGAAGCCAAAAGAGAGGTAGGTATGTGCTGTTTTCCAGAAACCCTTTCCAGCACCAAGCTTTGACAAGGGGATGCTTTAGGCCGTTTCTGGAGCTTGAGGTCAGGAAACTGAAGTGTCTAGCAGGTCAAACAACCAGTGGTCTCCATGTTTGGATGAAACATGAAGGGACCCACGGGATCCGTGTTCTAGATTTCTAGTTCTAGAATTTCAGGGTCTAAGGTTCCGCCCGCCCCACATTTGAGAGGTCAGCATCCTCAGCGGCTACAAAAGCAGAAACACACTGGTTGTTGACTGTATTTTAGACATCCCAGTTGCCCTGGTGCCCTTTTGTCTTTTTTTGGCTAAGGGTTCCCCTTGAAAGTCAACCAATCAAAAAAGGATGCCTTGTTTTTCCCATAGAAATCCACCGGGCATCTGAGACATGATTGCTATCTCAGCTTCCCGCCCGATTTCTCTTTGCACATCCTGGCAAAACTCAAAGTTATGATTTTTACGCATCTTTGTGCTACATGCAACGGTTCAATCAGCAAACAAATAAGCCAACAACCCCGCAGGTAACCCGAAGCTCCAAGCCAGGGACCCAGTTCAAGGTTCATAGGGGGGTATGTTTCGTTTGGTGCACATTCCCAGAAGTCCTCAGTAAGCACAGGATTCCAATACACCAGCGTAGACCCCAGATAGCACATCACGGCCACGAACCATTATGCAGCATCATAATGGTTCCCGAGGCATCATGATGATGTTGACAGCATCATGATGATGTTGAAAGCATCATGATGATACCACAGCCACTCAGCATGTGCGCTAAATAGACACGAAGACAGCGTCCTAATGAGTTCAGCAGCAAAAATGATGATGTTGACAGCATCATGCTGATGCACCAGCAACGAACGATTCCGCGCCACATATCTAGCAGAAAAAAGGCAGAGACGACGTCCTGATGAGTTCGACAGCATCATGATGATGCGGACAGCATCACGATCATGCGGACAGCACCACCATGATGCGGACAGCATCATGGTGATGCGAACAGCATCTAATGGTAAAATTGAAAAGGCAGCATCATGATGATAGCACAGCCACGAATCTTCTCGCGACAGCGTAATGAAATTCAGCATCATCCTGATGTTGGCAGCAATCATGGCGCCACCACACCCACGAACCATAATGCAGCATCGCAGCATCGCAGTGACAGCAGCATCATGACGCGGGTGACAACATCATGATGACACACCAGCCGCGAACCACGCACCATGACAAACGACTGTTAGACTACTAGAGCAGCAACAACGTCCGACCGTCACCAACACCTCAAGACAGCAGCCCCAACAGCACCCCAACGCAGCACCCGCACCAGCATTGGACAGGTCCCCGAGCACCGAGCACCTTGCCGTCACGTACTGTCACCAGCCCGAACAGCACCTCAAAACTGTACCTGCGCCAGCACCCCAAAGTGCATGCCCCCTAGCTCCCAACCGTCGATCTTGCAAAACAATCCCACTTCTTCATTAGAAGTTAGAACCCCAGCAACCCAACACAGCAGTTGCACCACCACCCCAAACTGCGTCAAGCTCGCAAAACAGCACCAGCACCCCGAACTACATCTGGCACCCGGCCGTCAATCTCGCAAAACAGGCAAACACTCTCGCAAAACAGCACCTCCACCAACACCCCAAACTGAATGCCTTTAGCACCCGACCAACTCTCGCAAAACAGCACCTCCACTAGCACCCCAAACTGCATGCCCCCTAGCACCCGGCCATCGCTCTCGCAAAGCAACACCTCCACCAGCACCCACTGCATGCCCCGTAGCGCTCGGCCATCAATCTCGCAAAGCACCTTCACCAGCACGTCACACCTGGCACCCGGCCGTCAATCAGCACCTCCACCATCACTCTCGCAAAACAGCACCTCCACGAGCACCCCAAACTGCATGCCCCCCTAGCACCCGGCCATGCAAAACAGCACCTCCACCAACACCCCAAACTGCCTGCCCCCTAGCACCCGGCCATCACTCTCGCAAAACAGCACCTCCACTAGCAGCATGCCCCCTAGCACCCGGCCATCACTCTCGCAAAACAGCACCTCCACCAACACCCCAAACTGCATGCCCCCTAGCACCCGGCCATCACTCTCGCAAAACAGCACCTCCACCAACACCGCAAACTGCATGCCCCCTAGCACCCGGCCGTCAAGCTCGCAAAACAGCACCTCCACCAGCACCCCAAACTGCACCCCCTAGCACCCTGCCATCACTCTCGCAAAACAGCACCTCCGCCAGCACCCCAAACTGCAAAACAGCACCTCCACCAACACCCCAAACTGCATGCCCCCTAGCACCCGACCATCACTCTCGCAAAACAGCACCTCCACTACTAGCACCCCAAGCTGCATGCCCCCTGGCACCCGGCCGTCAAGCTCGCAAAGCAGCACCTCCACCAGCACCCCAAACTGCATGCCCCCTAGCACCCGGCCCTCAATCTCGCAAATCACTTTTCCTTCTTTATTAGAAGTTAGAACCCCTATAGCTTTCAGCTATCTGGGGAAAAAACCTTGAGACTTCCCCCCCCCCCAAAAAAAAAACACAACTCCCCCATCAATCAATACGCAATTCCCATCAAAACTTTGAGAACTCCCGAACTTTGAGAATGCTTGAGCCTGGGGGATCACTTGATTTAAGTCTGCCCAGGGGAAACTACTGGATTCTTGTGCCAGGCGCTCCCATCTCCAAGCGCCATGCGGGAGTGTCTGTGCTGGGCTGCGCCATTGCCATGGTGGCCGTGGGAGGCTGCGCGCAGGCGGGGGTGGAGTTGGGTGAAGTGGTGGTGAGTGGGCGTGTGCCTAAATGGAGATTTGGAGCCCGAGTCGTTGCCTTTTGGTTTCGCAGAAACACCAACCTAAAACCTGGTACCCTAAAACAAAACACCTCCAAAATAGAAGCTCGCCCGAAAAATCGCTGGGTTGGGCATGCCAACTCATAGCTACTCCCTGTAATCATATTGGCCAGGCAACTCCCTCCTTCCGTCTTTTTGCATTGGCGCCTTGAGAGTGAGGTGCGAAATCCGGGACGAAACCAACTTGGGGAGGTTGTTCTAGTCCGGTTTCCTTTTGCACGCCAACCATGGGCAGGGAACAGGCAAAGGTGGGCAGCTAGGTTCTAGCCCAGTTGCCAGCGCCATCTGTTTTACATGAAGGACACCTGTGGTACCGGTGCATCCGAGAAAAAATAAAATAAAAAGAAACCAGTCTGGCGGCGCCAGGGCATCGGCCAGCTCTTTGCGGCGCTGGTGGTGGGCATGGCAAGGAACCCATCCATGAAGGAGGACCTCTTCACGTGAGCCAGGGGTTGGGTCGTTGGGTCGTTTGGTTGGGCAATGTGAGTTGCTTTGGGTCAAAGAAGGGATTTGGACCCAACATGAGCGTCGGTTTAGATCAAGGTGAACAGTGTTTTTAGGGGACCCCGAAAACGGTTCTCCTTTGGTTTCCTTGAAACCAAGGTGAACAGGGCACCCTCAACAAACACGAAATTGGGATTGGGACACCCAAAACGTGGGTCTAGGGCATGAAGGTCACATGGATCTGGGCCGTGAATTCCTGACACCGACCTCGATTCGTTCAAAGCTGAGTTGGGGAAGTTATGGGCCATTGGGTCTGCGTTCTGGTGCCCTTCTCGCGGTTAGTTCAAAAGGGAGACCTAGAGAAAAATCAAGAACAGCTGCTTGCAAATCCGAATCTTTTTCCTTCAAGGCTCGAAAATGTTGAAAAGTTCTTCCCCAGCAGATGAAAGCTTGGGGGTCTCAGCAAAAATATGCTCCGGCGTTGTTCGGAGCAGCTTTCAGGGAGGGTTCCCAAGGTTCCAGGGGCTCGGCTGTTTGGGTTGCCATGGTTTAGTGTTTTTTTTTTGGGGGGGGCATTTGCAAGGGGTTCCTTGGACATCAACCCTTTCTTTCTTCCTTCTTCCTTCCTTTTTGCTTTCGACATGTCTTTTCTCTCTTTCTCCCTCTCTTCTTTCTTTCTCATGGCCGCTGCTCCCTTTCAGGTACACGCTGATCGGCATGGGCTTCTTGGAGTTCTTGGCCATCGTGGTCATCCTCATCGCAGGTCACCGGACGCGGCCGATGTTTTGGCAGCTGATCTTCGCGGTGCTCGGCGGCCCTTCTTAGACGGTGAAAGGGCGTGCCGTGCTTGGTTTTTTCTCCCGGGTGCCCCGTATTTTCTGGTTTTAAAGGGAAACCAAAAGGACACCGCCCGGAGACAAGATCGCCTCACTCCGCTGAGTTCCTAAACCTGGGCTTGGGCTTTTTGGGATCAAACTTTGCCAGTTTGCACTCGTTTGGCAAATCCACGTGGGAGTCATGGCATCACTTGTTCATTCCAAGCCGGAAATGGATGAACCCTGAGAGCGCTGGGTTCGATGAAAGGGTTGAAGACTAATGTGGAGCCATTTGTTTTGCCAATGTAACATTGGTGGACATCAGCTCACCATGTCAATGCTACTCACCAAATGGATGCTGAGTAACATTTGCATCCATGTAAGTGGCAAATCAGTGGTTTTGGACAGGGACGAGGCAAGTTGTAGGCAACTGTCAAAAAGTGTTTTTTCGCCGCATTTTCAGGCAAGATGTCGAAAGGGTGTGGGCCGCTTGATCTGGTTTGAATTGCTGTTTGGAGTCGAAGATAGGAATCCGTCCAGGTTGGCTAACAACGGATTTGTGATTGGGACTTTCAGTAGATCAGAAGCTAAGATTCCCACAACCCTGCTCATTTGAGCTGGAGACACCAGCCGAACATCAATGGTTTTCGGAAACAATTGCCATTGTTGGGTTTGGCGCGTGCCTTGCACATCGCCGGCTTGCAAGGATGTTTGCTCCCAATAGTCTGTTTGCCAGGGAAGCTTTTCCTCTAAGAGCGGCATCGCACACGTAAGCATTTTCATACGCGCCTGCACGCAGCAACATGTTCAGCCTTGAAACAACCAGACAAGAAGTAGACTCCATCTTGTGTCCTTTTTTATGCACCTGCCTCACCCAAAAAGAGTTTTGCAGGCTGGCTAGCTGGCACCCCATTTTTGGTTCGGACCCAGAAAGCAACGCCTTCCTGGGCGACGTCGCTAGGCCTGCTGCTGTACTCCGAGTGAGTTCCGGCTGCTCAGATGCCGAGTGAGTCCGGGGAGCCCGGGGCTTGGAGGCCGGGGCAAATCGACAATCGACGAGGCCTGAGGAGCGAGGCCGTTGACCGATGAATCAACGCCAACCACTTCATCAACAGAGGGCCCGGTACCCTCCTCCCAAAAGTGGGGGGGTGCCCTCCTCCCAAAAGTGGGGGGTGCCCTCCTCCCAAAAGTGGGGGGTGCCCTCCTCCCAAAAGTGGGGGGTGCCCTCCTTTTTCGAAAGTGGTCTGACTCCCCAGATTTCACCCAGGGAAAAGCACCTGTTAATAAACTGGGTTGATGAATTTTATTCCTGAGACGCGGGAAACAAGATATGGCTATGACTCTTTGTTATGACACGCGGGACACAATACCATGTAACACAGAAGGGAGCCCTACGATTCTCCCAGCGCAGTGCCCAAGCTCTAAAGAGTTTCTACTTTGTCCTATAAGCAGCTTTGCGAACCGGGTTTTGGGCTCTGCTCTGCGGGTGTGGATTGAGCTTCCGCAAATGTTGCCCCCCGCCAGACACGCCTTGGAGGGCGCACCCCGTTGGCCTTTTTGAGCTGTAGCACTTTTTGGGCACCTCGGTTTGTTCCTGGTCCGGCGGCCTGCAAGTCGTCCACGTTTCTTTTTTCAAGATACCTTGAGCATCATTGGACCCTCATTTGGTTTAAGAGACTTTACACGCCTTCAAAAGGCCCTTTCTGAGGAAGGACAAAAGTCAACTCCCTAACTCGCAGGCAACCAGCTAGGAGACAGGTGTCTCAACCAGCGATCGTTACCCCATTTGGGCTGAAAAAACAACCCCGCGCCTTTTAGTTATGTAAGGGGCCGTCCCTTAACTTGTTTCGCAGGCCAAAACCATTGTAAACCGATACAGAGGGGAAAAAAACCGATACCCCCAGAAGCCATGAAGACACACATCAGGTCCTAGTTGTTGTCGCAAACCAAGATTGCGGAATCATAAATTTGCAGGGCCCAAACCGATACCCAAACCGATACCCAACCGATACCCAACTCATTGGCCGCCATGCCGAATCCAACCAGCTGCCCTGCAGCCTTCTCTGGAGCTGCCAACATGTACTTTGTGTACTACATTTGTACTGAAAAGTTGCGACTTCCGCTGTGGAGCTTCCAAAATGTACTTCGTATACTACACCATACTATACACTTGCTTGCACTGAAAAGCTGCGACTTTCGAGCCGGAGCTGCCAAAGTGTACTGCGCACACTACTGAAAAGTTGCTACTTTCCAGCTGGAGCTGCCAAAATGTACTTTGTGTACTACACTTGTACTGAAAGTTGCGACTTTCCAGCTGGAGCTGGGAGCCGGCAGAGTGTACTTCGCATACCACACTTGTACGGAAAAGTTTCGAGCCAGAGCTGCCAAAACACTGCAAACCGATGCAGAGGAAAAAGCCGATACTGACCGATGCTGAGGCATAAGGATACAAGGGTTGTCCACGGGTTTTTTTTTTCAACCCATTTGCCTTCCCGAGATTCTTGGGCTAGATGGGTGCGAATTATGCGCGAGCCGTTGTGCCTGGAAGCATAGAGGTGTCGCATCGCGATTGATACTAACCCTACCTCATGGTGATGCCTGCGGAGCTTGGCTTGCCAACAATGCAACCAACGGACCTCCTTTAGTTGTTCTTTTAGTTCCCCTGGACAAGCAAAAGCAAGAAAGCATCTTTCCATGCGCAGGCGCGCGTTCGGTCGGTTGCTGTTTCGGTCGGTTGCTGTTAATGCTCATCGATCCATCGATTCACCCGAGTCATCCGCCTATGTCCCCAGGTGGCAGATTCGCGTGGACTGCGCGTGGCGGCTGATGTGGTCGGCCAATGATATTTATTGTTGCTTTTTTTTGTTGGGGGGCAGTTGGAGCTTAAGGGGTATCCAGGAGCTTGTTTTGACCATTGGCTTGGCAGTGCGGACAATTTGGAGAGCGCTGGAGAGTAGCTGAAGCGGAAGCGAAGCACTTCTCAGAGAGCAAGTGCATATGATTGGATCAGCTTGGCAAGTGGTTTCTGAGGGCTTCGCAGGGCGATTAGTTTTGTACCTGGCAAAAGGACAAGAAGCCAACCTCGCTGGTGGAAAAAACATTGCAGGCACAGTTGCAGGGTGCTGCTTACCTTGCAGAGAAAGCAACTGTGCAATGGTGGAATTGCCTGGTTACAGAGGTTTGAACTGATAGTCATCAATCCTTTCAATGCATAGTGACGCTGACATGACCACACAAAGACTCCCGGCGATGGGGAACCTGTGGCTTTTTGTTGGGCGACATGTTGCTGGGCTAGCAGTGTCAACATGCTTTCCATGACATGACGCTGTGCCATACACGGTTGGCTCGAAAGGATGAGGTTGTGTCCATCAGAAGTCGTCTCAGACTTCCTCTAACCTGTGAGCTATCTGAGAAGTGTGGCTCCAGCTGCGACTTGTCTTCTTCCCGCCTTCAACCTGCTTCAAGGTACCGTGGGATGGGATACAGGGCCCAAAATCCGGGAGGGATGGACAGCAATCAACATTTGCAAGCTGATTTTCCTCTCCGGCCGTTTGGAGAGCTGAATAACTTGGAGTTCGGCTTTGACTCGCGAGCGTAGTTTCGTGGCAAGATATGCAAGCATGCTGACGAGATCCAATAACAATGCCCGCAATTCGCAACTCACTCCCTGAGTTTCCGGACTTTACTCAGTCTTAGGAAGGCCATTTTGGTGGTATACAACAAGCTTTTTTTTTTGCCAATCCATCCAGGAAAGGAGGTAAGGTTTTGCCTGCTGTTTCGCGCGCACGGCCAGTTGCATGAGCCGATGGGAATCGCCTGCCAGTTTCGCGGGGTTTTCGGCCAGAGCTTTTTTTTGCAGCCCGCAGTGTCTTTCTTTGGCTCCCCGCTGAAAATGGTTGGAAGAGAAGGGTGTCCTTTTGCTAGCAGGGTCACTGAACAAATTGGTGAATCCATCCATTGAACGGGGCCAAGGGCCCATTTTATCCATACATCCGCCATTGTGCCCACCATGTTATTCAAAAGACACACGTTTTATCAAAATTACCATGGTGTCCACCATGGTGTCCAACCGCCCAGCATTGTTTCCCATGTGGTCAACACGTCTGCCATTTTGTCCGCCCCGCGCACCTCGCAGGCAATGGCTCTCCTGCGTCAGGCGGTGCGCTCCGTGTCTCAGGCAGGGTCCCCCAAGCCGGGTATATGAGGTGGGAGAGCTTTTTCCCACTTTTTCCGTGTCCGCAGTTTTGACCATGCCTCCCTCCTATGGTGGTGTCTCGATGAACTTCGAGACCCACTACGTAACTGTTTGGTGTCCTTTGGCGTTCCTTCTCAAACCATCCAAAAAAGTCCCGCACATGCCGATCTGTGGAATTTGCTCTTGCACAGGCAAATCGTTGGATCGCATGGAATTTGGGCAGGTGCCCCTGAAACTCAGCTCGCTACTTGTATCTGTTTGCGCCGATCTTAGGTCGCCGTTGCTTTTGGTCCTTAACTCACTTCCTGAGTTCCCGAACTTTACTCACTTTTTGGGATGGCCATTTTAGCGGTAAAGATTGAACAGGGCTTCTTAAAAGATACATTTTGCCCATTTGAAACATGGCTTTCTCCGCCGAAATAAAGGGAAACCGCCATTTGCAAGGCAATGTTCAGGTGTATAATGTAAGGATCCCTGTATTAAAGGGGGGGAAGGTGGGGAACCCCTGTGTCTGTGACTCTCCCAGCCCTCGTCGAGCAGCTCCGTCTTGAAGTCGGCGCAAATGAGCTGCAATGGCAGGCGAAATGGCTTCACAGAGTCTGGGTATCGATCTTCCAAACCCGCTTCCAACCCTGCAAGTTTGTGAATCTGGAGGCCTGGCGGCTACAAATGCAAGCACATGGATTGGATCAGAGCCTCAAGCCCTGGCAGCCTCAGCGACAACAAATGAAAAGGCTTCGGTCCTCCAAAGCATGGCTCAATCTGCAACTGCTCACTGTCATGCAGGAGCAGCCAACTCACATATGGAAGTGCCTAAGCTGCTGGCGCCATGCTGCACAAAGCCGCGCAGTCCGTGCACAGAGGCAATGAGCACCAACGCCAGGGGGGTCTTTTTGCCACCTTTGGTGGAAAAATGATCGACCCCCTTGTAGTCAAGCATTCCTTGTTGAGGGGGTCGCCAATTTTCTCACAAAAGGTGGCAAAAAGACCCCCCTGACCAACGCGGTCCACAACAATTGGTTTTCTGTGAGCACCTGTCTCTGGTGTTTCAATGCGCCGTCCCTCAGCCCCCATGGGCCGGTACTGCTACGCAGTGACGGTAGCGAGCGCTCACCTGTGGCCCAAGTCATTGAGGGAGGGCTGGCCACCAGCGAAGGCTCTCTGCCATCCCTCACTGCTTGCGCCCAAAACATCAGTGTGTCCATGTCGGCTACATTACTGGGACCAACCTGGGTGTCCAACCTGACGATGGCTAGGCCGCACAAATCGGATGTGTGCTCACGCAAGTATCCTTCGACATCGCGCCCTGTTTCTGAGTCCTCACACAAAAGCAACACAACCGGCCTTGCAGAGTGCTGGGCACATAACTGCTGGTCACTGCGCAAGGATCACAAACAACGCTCTCTGGTCACTGCTGGTCACTGCGCGAGGAGGTCTTTCTTTCCCTGGCAAGTCCGCAACCGGGTCTTGGTGGTTCCCAGCAATCCCCTTAGGTTTTTAGGTTTCTAGGCTTGTGGGGTTTAGTGGGGGTTTTCATGCAACCCACTAAAAGTTAAAAACTTTCAGGAGCCCTGAAAAATGTGTTTGCAAGCCGGAATTGATTTTACATCATTATCACTGGAATTTCAGAATGCTCATTCCAAACAAGCCACCAATGAAAGTCAAATTATTTGCTGCCTTCAAGCTTAGTCTGCGGGTGCCTTCAGCTTTTGGAGCTTTTTCTCCACGCCTGGCGCCAAATGTTTGAGCTTTCGTTCACCAGGTGGATGTTCTCTGCCTTCAGGTTTTCGCTCCAGCGGAAAGGTAAGGTAGAGACGGTGGCTCTCTATGGAGACAACCCCACATCTTGTGAGCCGTTGTAACAAATGGGGGTTGATCAAAAGGTCCTGTACATGGGATGACCATCAGGAAATGGGAAAACAAGCCGATGATAATTTTGGGGACCGGAATATTGATCAACCCTCAAAACCCAGCACTGTCCGTCGGCGTTCCTTCAAACTTACCCATTTTTGGCGCCCGACGTAGTCTAAAGGTGTCAATCCCTGACTGTGATTCAACCATCCGCCCGTTGGTCCAGAAGGGGATGTTCATATTCGACCATGTTCTCTCTTAAAGTTGGACTCTTCGCGGGCATAGGTGTCCTTAGGTGAGTTTGGTTAAACATAGATGGGTTCCACTGCTTTAGATGGGGTGCATATGTACCAGGCCATCGACTTTTCCAAACGGCCACCTATGTTGAATGGCCTGAGGTCTCCGCCCTTCGCGCTGTTGCGCCAGGCGCTCTTAGAAAGAGAGTGAATTGTTGTACCTACGCCCATAGAACGTACGCCGAAGCGGCGTGGCTAGCCACGTTAGAAGATGAGATTTGACGAACAAACTGCTCCAGGCTTAGAGGGTTATATTTTCTGGGGTACTAGCCACTTAGCAACCTTGCTTACCACTCAAGCAGAACAAGCGGAAACGGTCATGTAAAACCTTGAGATAGGCAGTCTTGGCAATCTATACAGTTAGCTGGAAGTACTGGCTAGGCGCTTCCAAAAGTAGGTTCCCCACAAATGCTCGGTTTCCTCGCCATATGTCTAACGAGCCATCCAAAAAGGGGTGCGCCCACCTGGTTGCGTTCTTTTCTTGTTTGGCTTCCAGTATGCGTGTGCATGATTTATATATACACATAAAATACATATATGTGTATCTTTAAATTATATATATATATATTATTCATACCTGTACACATGTATGTCAATGCACAAGCGTAAACTTGTGATGCGTATATGTATCCATGCAGAGGTCCAAGACCCCGAAAAGCCATTTGATATGGTTTCCTCTAAGGGCGTCTCCTTCCGGTTCATTCCCACAACCCGGGCAAGGTTGAGCACCAGCATGGAACACGTCATGTAAAACAACACACAAAACACAACGGGTTTCCCATGAGGGTTGCACGCAGGAGTCCAAGACCGCAGAAGAGGCAGTCCAAGATCCAATCGTGACATATGGAAGCTTTGACCCACTTGTATTTCAAGTCCAGCCGATTTGGAGCATCCAATTTGATGCTTCCCAAAAAGCCAGAGAATGTAGGGGCTGAAGGTCAAGAGCCCGTGCTAAATCGCCAGGTGCTTCTGTCCTGTGCCGCGCTGCACCTGACGTGAAGGCACGAGGGGTTCGGGCCTCTTCAGGAAAAATTCGCCAATTGCCCAAATACCCTCAAAACCAGGATTTTGTTTTGCTAGTTTCCTGGAATTTGCTGCAGATGGTTTCATAGATTGTGATTTTTTTTGGCTGTTTTGAACATCACCTGGGTCACTGTTGAGTGAAAGTTTCCTTTTGGTGACCCATCCAATGGCCTGCGGAGGCGTCGCTGAACCTGGTGCCGACTATGGGCCTAGGCGCGGGCCTTTTGGGGTTTTTGCCTTGAACATTGTTGAGCGATCTTGCCCTAGTTGTCTTGATGACGGCTCTTCCTTGCAAGTTCTTGATTTTCAGCTTGTCGTCCGGTCGAAGGGTGTCGAAGGCTAGGTCCCCCAGAAGTACCCTTTTACCATTTTTTTGGGGAGGGTTCCCCTACTACTAAATTAGAAGACAGCAAAAAGGGTACCCTCAGTGTAACCTCTCTACTGGAGGACAAAGAAGGGTGTCGAAGGGTGTCTCCAGGCGCTCCGATCTCCAAGCGCCATGCGGGCGTGTCGGTGCTGGGCTGCGCCATTGCCATGGTGGCCGTGGGAGGCTGCGCGCAGGCGGGGGGCATGAATGGGGCAGGCACCAGGGCCGTGAGTGAAGGTTTCGACAATGTGCGTGTTTCTGCAAGGAGCACCCTTCTGCCAACAGACAGCTTCAGGTGCAGGGTTTGCCTTGGTGTTGCCAATCACTCGGAGGCCCTTGGTCAGAAAAGCTCGCTCCCCCGGGACCTTCAAAGGCCATTGAACATATTCAGATCTCCCTTGCCCAAGGCTCCCGATTGCTTTTGGGTCCGCAAAAAACATGTTGTTTTTAAGCGAACCCCTGAAGGGCGTGCCTCACCGGGCATGCGGGGGTGGCTCAAAAAAATTGGAGCTAGCCAGGCTTACGTAGGTTTTAGAATTTGGTTCCATTTACCAAGGTGCCATTTTGGTACCACTTTTTTTGAGCCACAGCCATGTCTCACTATCGAATCACGAAAGAACAAGCGCAAACCAGGACGACATCATTGAACGCCTTCAACCATCCTTTTCGACTTGTTTTTCGCATGGCTCCAAACCTAGGAATACGGATCTTGATTAAGGAAATGACACCAAGAAACTCCAAAATAATTGGGAACCAGCAGCCCGAATTTGCATGCCTTCCCCTGTGCCGTGGTTATGCTCCCCATTTGTTTTGTTGGTGATTCGGGGGCAGCACTGCCCCGTTTTGCGTGGTTCGTCCGAACACGCGACGTGTGCCATGTGAGGGCATCGGCCAGCTCTTTGCGGCGCTGGTGGTGGGCATGGCAAGGAACCCGTCCATGAAGGAGGACCTCTTCACGTGAGCCAGGGCTTGGGGTAGGCTATGTGGGCGCCCAGGGGAAATCTGGACCCCGCATATGGTGGCTGGCCTGTTGGTTTCTGAGTTTCCCTTGAAACCACGGTGAGACGAGTGCCCTCGAAGAGCACACATCCACGTTTGTTTGACAACCAACAACTGCTCACACAAGGGGTTGGGGGTACGCGGCTTCGGTCAAAACCCGAGAAGATGCCTAGAGTTGGAAGTGAAGAAAGCATTTCGATTAGAACGACTGAGCAAATGCTGCTGGTTTGCGATACACCAACGCTTCATGGGTTTGGATGGCGACACATGGCAGTGGCTCAAAATTAAAGAGCTAGGGTTACGCAGGTTTTGGTCCATGCTTCCAGTTACCAGGGTTCCATTTTTGTACCGGTTTTTTGAGCCATACCCACATTTGTGTGCGGGCACCCTAGATGTAGCCACCTTGAGGGCATTGTTTGTTTGGGAGATGGCTTTCCGGTTCAGGAGACTGCATTTATCAGATGGCGAACCGTCTCAACCCTAAGAAGGCCATAACATGTCATGTCCTGATGGGGGATGGGGCATGTTTTGCTGTTTTGTCTTCCCATTTTTCCGGGGGGGATGCACATTTCTCCCAACTTTTCCAGACGGAGGAAGGAACCGCGACGCGCCTTCCCACTCCCGGATTCCATTTTTGGGTGCTTGCCGCGCGGATTGGGCCCCCCATCCCAGAGGTCGGGGGACATTGCTAAGTATGAATTGGCCATGCTTGGCCTCTTCCAATTTCATATTTAGCCCAACGTCCAAACATATTTGCATCAACCTGATTTGGGGAGCTCGGTGTTTTTCAAAGCAGGTACACGCTGATCGGCATGGGCTTCTTGGAGTTCCTGGCCATTGTCGTCATCCTCATCGCAGGCCAGCCCCAAATCTCAAGCCGAACGCCCACCCAAAAGGGGGGGATTTGGCGCAGATCGCTTGGATATACTTTTGCTGGAGCTGATTTCTTCGAGATAGGGCACTGGAAACACATTGTAAGCCCAAATGCACGAATGGAGTCAGGCAGCTACGCAGTTTCACATTTTGGCTTTGCTTTCGAACCTTCCGCGGGTCCCAGCCCCCAAGCGTGGGACGTGGCTTTGGAGCAACTGTCTAAACCAACACTGCCAAAAAGGGTATCCTCAATGAGAAGCACAAACCCGCGTGGCCCGCCCGTTGCACGGGGGAGATCCACGTTCCGATGTCCCTGCAGGTTGTTCATAGTTTCATTAGCAGCCAACCCCCAAAAAACCCGTGCAAGCACGCTGCCCGCTTTCTTTGGGCAAGATAACTGAGATGCGTTGAGAGGGGGGGGGGACAGTCCTTATCCTGACCAATGGTCTTTCTTCAGACCCCAAGAGACTAGATGCACAATGTCCTTTGCACCTGCGGGTGTGGCTTTTGACACTCGTTTGGTCGCACAAAATGCCCTTCTCGGGGATGGTGTCGTCAAAACGGCCCAATTCCAACTTTGATCTCGAGTTTCCTTGAGTGTGCTATCCCTGAACAGCGCCCCCAAACCCCTGTTCTCCGTTTAAGGTTCTAGTAGCTGGTGTCCTGGTGGAGATATACAACAATGTTGCTTCACTGTTGTTGGCATCTTTTTTGTCGCTCTTTTTTCTGTTCAGTTTTGGTAGGTGGCTGCAAAATACAGGTATTTTGCTACCATACCGTTTGCGTTGTAAAGGTTGGTAGAACCAAGCGTCAGGCTTTCAGCGCTGCTGAAATAGGCTTTGCGCTCGGATGTGCCAGGCCTGCTGCTGTACTCGGAGTGAGCAACCAGACTGGAGCTACTGCTTGCAACGTCGATGGGCTGGGTTGATTTGCCATAGGTTCGGTTGAGCTACCAGTCTATGATGTCTATGATTAGATTGTGAGGGAGGGGCAAACTCCGAATTTGCGACATCCCGGGTACTCGCGAATTGATTCATGTCCTTCATCAAACGGATTCTGCCCATGACTCATTCGGGCCAGTCTTGATGCTGCACGTAGGTGCAAGTCGAGTCAAGCCGTGTGGCTCGGCCTCTTTCCTGATGCCACAGTCGAAGGCCCCCTGTATACTCAGGTTGATAGGGCAGGGATGGCCATCAAGCCTTAGGGGAATGTGGAGAACCATCATGAGGGTCCCAAAACGACGACCTGCGCAAGGAGGATTGACCACAAAACAGACAACTCCTTCTTGTTCTTACAGATTTTGCTTGTGTGTCTTGCTTCATGTTCTTGCCTTACTTGCATGCGGTAGCACTGTTGTTCTTGCATGTGTCCGTGTGTGACTAAGGCATGGTGATGCCGCCACCGCATCTCTCAGGTGAAGACGTGAGGCTGGTGATAGCTCTTTGGCCCAGAGTGGAATTCTTCGAATGCCGCGGCGGGACTTCTGGCAGGTTCTCAAGGATCAAAGAGCTCGTTCCATCATGGCCTGAGCCACGTCCTTTGTCAAAACCCGGGTAGTTGAATGTAAGCATCCTAGGTCCCCCAGCTAGGTGCCCTTTTACCGATTCTTGTTTTGGGGGGGCTCCCCTAAACAGACTACAGAAAAAAGGGCTCCCTGATTCTAACCTCTCTACTGGAGGCCCTAGCATCACTTTCGCCCCTATTAATAAACAGGGGTTGATGAATATGGGCTCAACATTAGCCTGTTTAGTGTTCAATCGTTGCTTGTGAACCTCATTGCACGCGGCTGTTGGAAATTGATACCCAGAATCTGGCTTTGGAGCGCTCAGAAAGCGGGCCGCGTAGCTGAAACGGGAGCCTATGACAAGCATGCCATACTGGAAAGAGCTTAGCAGAGACTAGCAGAGTTTGGCTTGCAGATGTTAGAGCCAGGCTCCGCACCACTGGCTATGAATTTTGTAGATGCCTGGCTTCCGCAAGCACGTGATGCCCACATTGCGGAAAGCAAAAGGGGTCGAGTGTGCGGGCACAGGTGTGTGTGTGTGTGTGCGCGCGCGTGCGTGCGTGCGTGCGTGCGTGCGTGCGTGCGTGCGTGCGTGCGTGCGTGCGTGCGTGCGTGCGTGCGTGCGTGCGAGCGAGCGAGCGAGCGAGCGAGTGAGTGAGTGAGTGAGTGAGTGAGTGAGTGAGTGAGTGAGTGAGTGAGTGAGTGAGTCAGGGAGAGAGTGCGTGTGTGCGTGTGTGTGTGTGCGTGCCTGCGTGCCTGCGTGCGTGCGTGCGTGCGCATGCGTGCGTGCGTGCGTGCGTGCGTGCGTGCGTGCGTGCGTGCGTGCGTGCGTGCGTGCGTGCGTGCGTGCGTGCGTGCGTGCGTATGCGTGCGTGCGTGCGTGGGGGTCAACGTGAGACCACTTGCTGGTGCGATAGGTAGGGAATGAGGGAATGCACCTGGGGACTGGTCCCCTTGCAAAGGAAACCACCAGTGGGATGGTTTATAGGGGTCATTCCATTTCTCCTTTCCTACGAATGGCTTACCCTGGTCAATGAAACCATGGACACACCATCACGTCCTGGACATATTGCCATCACTCCCTAATTGGAAATCGGAATCCCCAAGTTATTCGGAGACCCTTAGCTCGTGTTGCCAATTCAATCCCGAAGCCAGCGCCCAAAGCAGTGCCACCTCCGCGCCGTAGCGATCTGCTCAGAGTCAATGACATCAACGCCGCATCCTCGGGCGGTCAACAGGCGGGGCCAATTTTTGGAAGACGATCAAATAAATTCATGGTTCATTGGGGGAAGCCAAGCATAATCATGGCATGGTCAGACACAAGCTGGCGCCAAAAAGCCGTGTTCGATTCTGGCCGGAAGCGCATGCGTGCGCATGCGTGCGTGCGTGCGGGCGGGCGTGCGGGCGGGCGGGCGGGGCGTGCCGGGGGCGGGCGGGCGGGGGCGGGCGGGGGGGGGCGGGGGGGCGGGGGCGGGGGGGGGGGGCGGGGGGGGAGCGGGCGGGGGGGGGCGGGCGGGCTTGGCTTGGCTCGCTTGCTTGCTTGACTGAGCGCTTTGCATTTGTGCAGTTGGTATTTTGCGTTTGCCAGTGTTTTTGCGCCATGACCCGCGAACAGTCACTCATGCATCATTGGTGTATGGTTGGAGACAGTTGCGCAAGCGCTGAGCAGGACTGGCAATCTCTGGACGGGAAGGCCTGCCATATAAGTCGGGAGGGGCGCTCTGCAAATTGACATGGAACCCGACAAAGGGTCCAATACTCAAAAGGAGATCACTCACAGGTCTTTGCTTAGCTGTAGGCAGCGGCTCAAGGGATTTCAGCCTTCGGCCAAGGCCACACACTCCGAACAGTGCGTTTCTCAAGCCACGGAGCACGGAAACTGCCCACACGACATGGGAGAGAGCAACCCCCAGCGGGCGAGTCAAGGACCGTCTCTTTCTTAAAGATTTGCGGATTTCACGGCAACATGCGGTCTAGCTTGAGTCGGGGTCTGGGGGTGCTTCAACCACACTGGAGATTGGCTGCCTAGTTCGCCCGGACCTCCAATGGAGTACCGTCTGACTTTGTTGGCTTGGCTTTTGCGGCTGATTTGGCCCGGACCTGCCTTTGTTCCGCTTCGGGTCAAAGGCAGAGAAAGGGCTGGGACTCCAGCGGGATGCTGGGCCCATTGCCTGAGGGACCGACCCGTTCAGAGCGAACCCCAACAAGTTCTTGACGGAAAGCCTGTTGTACCACCTCCACGTGGGGGGGAGGGGCCTGAAGTTGCCTGTCAATGATCGCCCCTCACATTGGAGTATTGGGGGGGGGGGGATGTATATGTTCAGTGCGGGCATAGCGCAGCTGAACGGCCTGTGTCCAAGCTTCTGAGCTTTCCCAAAAAACAGCAGCTGCTGTGAATGGGCGATGGCCTTCGACGACCTTTTTTGATTTTGCTCGCCGCAACTCGACGACCTGCGACTCCTTTGTTCAGTTTGCTCTTGCACAGAGGTCCCTATTACATGTTCCCGTACCTCCTCTTCTCAGCATTTAACAGGGAGTAGTTCTCACGTTGGCGCTACGGACGCTGCCCAACTTTCCCTAGCGAAGCACGTGGGCATGTGACATACATGCATACGGGTAGGGTGTTTTTAGCGCCTGTTTCGGTGTTTCTGTGGACAGGGATGGTTTGGGTGTTTTGGGGGTCTGGCAGGTGTTTTGGGTGTCTGTTTTTATCTTCCCGGTGTTGTGGTGTCTGGTCGGTGTTTTGGGCGCCTGGGGCTGTGAGCGGTCGGCGGGTGTTTTTGGCGCCTGGCGGGTGTGGTCGGTGTTTTTGGCGCCTGGTTGGCGGGTGTTATGGCGCCGAGTGGACGGTGTTTTCGGTGCCTGGAGAGGCATGCATGCATGCATCCATACACACATACATACA